>JAOTRR010000056.1:5055481-5065727 GCA_028570945.1 Gogo arcuatus
ACATTACATTACAGGCATTTAGCAGATGCTCTTATCCAGAGTGACGTACAACAAGCACACACACATACCCAGCGCCTGGAGAGCAGTTGGGGGGTAGGTGCCTTGCTCAAGGGCACTTCAGCCATGGATTTTCCTGCTGGTCTAGTGAATCGAACTAGCTACCCTTTGGGCCCCAGGCTGCTTCTCTAACCTTTAGGCCCGGCTAAAATTAGCATATATTTTTCAAACAGCAATAATATTTCTTGGTTTCAACATTTCATATGTTGTCTTTATACTATTTTCAAATAAATATCAGTTTTACACAGTGTCCTGACTTTTTTGGAATTGGGGTTGTACATTGCCATGCGCTTTCACATACTAGTTTACTATAAAGGAAATATATTTACAATCACAATCATAACCCATTTTAATTATATTGCAAAATATTCTGATGGGTCAAAATGTATGTTTTGTGAAACAAAAGGGCCAAATATTTGCATATATTGTAAAAAAAAAAAAATACTGTATTGAAGTATATTGCAATTGCATATGCGGTGTACAGATACTTCCAAATTCAAATCCTTTGGTTAAGTGACAGAGAGAGAGAGAGAGAGAGAGAGAGAGAGAGAGAGATGTCCATGGACTTCATCTTTGGAAATGAGTTTCTGGCTTTTCGCATATCCCTTAAATATGATGGCTGGTCTTGAGTATAATCCTCTGAGGTAGAGTGCAGGGGTTTGTGTGTGTGAGTGTGAGTGTGAGAGAGAGGAAGGATCAGTGAAGGTCATACACTACTCCACTGGATTAAAGTGCCACATTGCTGTCTTTTGGCAGTTCAACTGTGAGAGCAGCTCATTTCCTCTCATGTTCTCTGCAAAGGACGATTGATGAGTCTTTTAAGACCTTAATCACGGCATGAAAACCCGGAGCGCAGAACCGGAACATTGTGGCAAGGTACTGCTCCAACGTAAAGACCCTGAAAAAAATTCCCAGCTGTAATGAATACGGCATAAATCTCTTTTTTTTTTTTCTTTTTTTTTAGCTAATCCCCTATGTAATCCAGTCCTCCTTCATATCACCATTTTTTAGCATCAAAATCTAAAATTAAAGATCATTATTATTCATCTGTTTAAGCACAAATGACGCAACCCAGATCTTATCACACTTAAGAATTAGCATGCCAAGATGCTAAGGTAGTCTTTTCCTTCATACACTCCTGATTGTCAGCTGAGAACGCTTACTATTTTTTTTTTTTTTTTTTGAGGAATTGTAAAGAGAGAGAGTCAAATTAGATCTAAACGAAAATGTAATTGATGCAAAACCCCGCCTCTTATCATAACTTTATCCAATCAGAACCATAGCATACCATGTGGGGGAAAAATAAATCTTGCTAATTGGTTTTGAAAGCTCATTTTGGTTTGAGAGAGTATTAGCAAGAATGTGTTGAATTGAAATAATTCCTCATCTGAGGGGAAAAATATAAGGTGATGAATTTGTCTTTTTCCTGTGAAAGGAGAAATTGACAGCGACATTAAGGGTGCAAAGGAATGAATCTCCCTGGAGCGATTTGCCACACTGTCAGTAGAGCATGGTGACGACTCGCTTAACCAGAGAGAGAAAGAGAGGGTCTGATGTGGAGTGTATGTCCAATACAATGCCTTTGGTATGGTGGTGTGTGTAACAGATACAAATTGAGGTACTTATTTTCAGTGAACGGTGGGTGGGCAGGTAAAGCAACATAGATGGAGTGGTGAAAGAAACCATTGAGAACACACCATCCTCCTGTGAATAAAAAAAACACCCAGCTTTTGTCACAAGAACCATTTCCATAAATGTGTTTTCTTTGCTAACGATTCTGTCACAAAGGTGAATGAATCGTTATCAATTACAGTCAGGCACTGAGTCATTCCTTTCAGTGATTCTTTTCTCCCTCACAAGTGGATCAGTGTTTGAATCAGCGAATCTTTAAGTCAGGACTGAGACTCACTTCTCCTTCAAAAATGAATCAGTGTTTAAATCAGTGACTCTTTTGGTTAGGACTGAAATTTACCATAAGCCCTGCCATTCAGGACCTCTCTTTATCTGTGTGTGTGTGTGTGTGTGTGTGTGTGTGTGAGAGAGAGAGAGAGAGAGAGAGAGAGAGAGTGTATATACCTTTATGACTTTATTGTGTAATGGACATTAAAGTCACGTCTCTTTATAGCTCACAGTAATGTGCCTCTGAACAAAAGGAAGCGTTTGCAGCTTTATAGAGTCGATCGCTGCAACTGCGGCTCCATTTTCACTCGAAAAATCTCATTTCAGCCGTAATTGCTTTCTCTAAGACCACACCGTGACCTCGGCTGTTGTCTGTAAAATGGAGTGACGATTAGTTTTTTCTCTCATCCATCTTTCTCTCTCCTCCGTGTCCCAAATCATTGTACTCCTTCTACCGAAATGAGCTTTTTCTGTTGATAAGTACAGTAGCCTGCACTTGTTAGCATGGCATCTGTGGCGGCTTCATCTTTCCTCTCATCGACTCTCTCTATAGAAACAGCACTGAATAGCTGTGTTAGCTGTGAGGCTAAATATGCTCGCTGATTTTCTCTCTGAGTGAACAGGGACAGATGTTTGGCTTTCTGGTTTTAATTAAATAGTCAAATTTAGCCTAACATTTGCAGGATCAAATTAGCCACCACATAATTTCCCTCATGCTCGCTGGCCTGTTAGCAAACTTGGCTACATATATGGCTTAGCTATATTAGTTAACTAGCTAGCAAATTAGCTCCTTTTTTAGCTGCTTAGAAACCTAATGCTAATGCTAGCTGGCCTGTTAGTGAATATGGCTTTATTACAGTAGACAGCTAGCTAACAAACTTAGATCCTGTTTTTTAATACAATTTAATAATTATCCAAATGCTAGCTGGTTTGCTAGAAAACTTAGCTCCTGTTTTTAAACTCGACATTATAATTACCCTAATGCTAGCTAGCCTGTTGGTGAATATGGTTTTGTTACATTAGATGGCTAGCTAGCAAACCTAGCTTTTTTTATACAATTTTATAATTATTATAATGCTAATGCTTTAACGTGTACATTATGCATTAGTTCGCTTGCTAGTGGCCTTAACTCTTAGTTTTATAAACAATATAATTATTCTAAATTTAGCCAGCTGGCTGGTAAACTTGGCTAAGAAACTGTAACTGCTTGGTTATTGGCTTAGCTTGCTAGCGAGCTTGCTTTACTGGTTCTCATTTGAACATTAGCTTAATGTTAGCTTTCTAGCAAGTGTAGCTTCTGGTTTGAAACTGGCTTGTTGGCTTGATTACAGTTTTGGTTACACGTTGTACATAGATTAGCCGACTGTTAGTCAGCTTGCTAGCAAACATTATGGCTTTATATAACACTATATTTTAATATAATAATTTCAATGTTAGCAATGCTTAGCCTGGTTAATACTTTGACTACACACTTTAGATTAGCCTAATCTAATCTTGCTGAGTTAGCTTGATAAATATTTTGAATCCGGGTTTTACACAGTATGCTAGCTAAATGTTAGCTAGCTTGCTAATGAACAATATTAGCTACATAAAGTTAGCTGTTGCTGGAGACATATTATTAAAGTTAGGCATTCAAATGTTAATTAAGTGAGACATTTTGGATAGCGGCTAACTTAGCTAATGTTAAATCATTATCTTGTATTTTGAGATTGGCTAATCAGATTTAATTTAAGCTCCGCCTTTTCTGAAACGGACACTTGTTATGGAGCTAAATCAAGACGTGAGGATAAAAATGTCCGATGTATTAAAACAGTTTACTTCAGTGCTTCTCGGAAACATGGCCTGTCTTAAGAAATCCTTTCTTTTTTTTATCTATTTTTTTTCCTTCAAAAAGCTGCTTAATACCTGAGCTGAGCTGTCACTGAGGCCTTGGGAGAATTTCAGATTGCATCTGTGGAGGATTTCCAGCGTGGAAGGATAATAACTTGCTCGGAGTCGGGCAAAGCAAAGCTGATTAACTTTTGAATCGAAATGGAGGAAAGGAATTCCATCAAGCAAGCGCAGTGTTGTGAAACGAAACAGAAGAGCGCTTTTTCAATCGGAGAGGAATGTGTTCGTGTGCTAACTGTTAGCCTGAGGCAATGCTAAACAACTTTTCTCATCTCTTTTCCAGGATTGTAAGCGCTCTTTTGGACTAGCATGCTAATGTGGCTTGCAAATAAACAAAATGGAACAGAGCATGAAATTATTAGCATGAAATCCAACTAAATCGCTCTGACTTGTTAGAAATCATAGTTAAAATGGTTAAGAGGACAATCAAATATTGTGCAAAGACAGGGTTTGGAGGTGGAGTTAACATTTGTAGCTGTTCTTATTCATTTTATAAGCATTCACTGACCACTATGGCTACAGCTTCAGAAAGTAGTAAACTATGCTAATGGGATTCATGAAACTCGTACGATGTTAAAACATGCAGGGATTTGCATGCAACTAATGCGTGGAAACAAGCTCCGCCCACATTGCTATTATTTCCATGCCATAAAAAAGCCCATATTTACCCTCATGTAGATCAACATTTACTTCAGTCAACATTCACATTATTCAGATTAGGATAATCCCAAACAAATCCAAATGAGGACAAAAGTAATGGCACCTTATAAAAGGAGGAGGAGTTAGTCATCATTTTGTCATTTTCAGCTCTGTGTGCTTTTTGCCTTTTATGGAGTTCTGTGGGAGTGGCTAAATTCAAACATGCTGTGAATGCACTTGGGACAATATATTATACTTGACTGATGAATGACAGCTGATGGGGTTTTTTTGTACGTACGTAGCTCTGGATGTTTTGAGAGTAATATTTATCACTCCTGTTCTATTTATTCTCGTTATTAAGTTATATTTAATTTCTAAGACTTTTAATAAGAAAATATGAATGAAAATAACCAGTTTCCACAAACTGCTTCAGTTTGTAGAAAGAAGAAATGGGTTGTATTTAAATATAGTACCAATAATTATCCCTGCTAATTACGAATTGAGTTGATATTTTGGAAACATGGCCATTCTTCACTTCACCTTCAGTCTAACTGACTAATGACGACCTGCAGGATTATTAGAGCTGTAAATAACCTTCAACAAAAGCTCTTCGACTCTCTGTCTGAAAATATGTAATTAAATACAGCAAAATTGTTTTTATTTATTTTAATACACACTCCAGAAATATTACTAAACTATGTTAGCGTTGTTCTGAAAGCCATAGAGAGATGCTGGAAGCAGACATACTTTAAGCGTTTGAAGCCATACGATGTGTTAAAGTGTATAAACAATTTTACTGCTATTATAATATTGGAATTATTTTAACTTAATGGTCATTTCAGTTGTGTGCAAACAGCCGTGTTAAGTGTTCAAAGAGTTAAAAGCTTCATCATACCTTTTTCACTTATTGTTTCTTTTCACTCGGTTCTGTATTTTGTCTTATCATGATTTCGTTTCTTTCTATTCACATCAGTTTTTTTTATTACAATCAGTCATGTTAGCAGTTAAACTGATGAATCAAATCAAAGCCAGTAATCAGTGACAAATCATTTTAATGAACCTGAATCAACTGAGATGACTCATTAAGATCTTAAAGGTTCTATTTTGATTATTTTGACTTTTTAACATTTTTTTTTTTTTTTGCTGGAGCTACTGAAGGCTAATTCAGCGAACAGTGTAATGAAACTTCTATCTAAAATCCAAAATACAAATTCCGTAAACATCTATGTTAAGCTTCGTAATCACGTTTTTTAAATAAAGGATGGAGTAAAGTTTCTGTAAAGCGGAACTATATTATTATTTACATAGCTTCCAGCTTCACGCTACAATTTGACGATGTTTTTTTCTTTAATGATTCACTCTTTTCAAACGAGTCATTAAGGTGAACCGATGTGTATCACTCACTGATTCGCTGTAAAATTGAAATGTTGAAGCTATAGTGCATCATTTCCACACAGATCCATAACCAACTTCATCATCATCAAACAGAGAATTCATGTAAGATTACAGTATCCATCTGTGTTTTTAAAGATCTGTGAATTGTTTGAGTCGTATTGGCAGTTGAGCGTGTGCCAAGAATGATTCGTGCTCCTTGAGTCAGTGAATCTTTTGGTCATGACCAAGATTTGATCCCCTCTCATTCAGCAAGTCAGTGTTCGACTCAGTGAATCATTTATCCATGACTGAGACTCAGGAATTAGTTTTTGAATCACTGAATCATTCAGTCATGACCGAGATTGAATCCTTTTCAGTGAATCAGTTGAGTCAGAAAAGTTCAATGAGCGCTGTTCAGGCTGAAATAACAAAATATATAAATAATATTTTTCCTTTAATGAATGAATAATGAAGGAAGACAAAATAAGAATGATTAATACCTATTTTACACGACTCAGCACCTGCAACTGAAAGAATCTGAACGAATCATTTAACTGAAGAGATTCAAATGAGCCGATCACTGAAAAAAACTCAAAAAATAATCTTAACAATATCTAAATTCCAGCTTTACAAAATTGTTTATTTAAAATGACGTAACGGAGCTTAGTGTTGTTTTAGATGCAGGTGTATGAAAGCTTTGGGAATGAATGCTCGGTCAAATACGCCATAGCTGACAAAGATAAGAGATAAGAGACAGATATGTAGGATAAGAGAGAAACACACGCACATACACACATAAATACATGTTCGCCCTCAAAAGCACTTTCTCATCCTGAACACTTTCACCTGAAGCACTAAATCCAATTGAAATCTCAAAAACAAAATGATCTTCACCAAACCGTGGCTTTATCACAGACTGTCGGTGAAAACGTTCAAAACCAGACACTGTTCCCAAAAATCACAGCTGAGATTAGATTGTTTTCGCAATCGTGTGTGTGTGTGTGTGTGTGTGTGTGTGTGTGTGTGTGTGTAGCTTCTTGGTTGGTAAAAAAAAACCCTATACGTCAAAAAAAGAAAAATCCTAAAACGGAATCCAACAAAAAAGCTCTCATGATGAAATTTTTACGAATTTTGTGTGTGATCACGTTTGAAAATATTTTAACAGAATATTTAGAACATTTATAGCTTTTTCATATCAAATCTTTTACAAAAAAATCTGTTTTCTTCATCCTTTATCACATCGTCTCTGATTAGCGAGTGGACTAGCTAGCAATATGCTTAGCAGTACGATAAAGCTCTTACTGAGATCAAGAGCAAACACAAATCTAATGCAAATTACGTCTTAACGATGTCACATGGAGCTCATTTGCTAATCAGGAAGATGCTAATTGTAGTCAGTTGTGTTTTATCGACTAAACAATGGCTGAAAATGTAGAATGTCAACATAATCACGGTAAGAAAGTGGCGTGGAGAGAGTGTTGAGATTTAATAAATAATCACCAGGAGGTGGCACTGTTTGTGTCCATCACACATTATTCTTAAAGATAGTAGGAAAAAAGTTCACCATTGTGACGTCTTAAAAATAAAACGAAAAACGAAGCTGTTGCGATTCTGTTGAGACGTAAATTATGTCAAAAGACAAGACACTAGCATAAATAAATCAACCATACATAAATTGTTCTGGTTATCCAGGGGGCGGAGTTATATCATGTAGCTTTGCTTACATCTTCTCTCAAGGAAAGATAATACAACGATTTCACTCTTATTCGATACAATTCCTACATTCACGCATATTTTCTCAGACCGAATCAGAGCGAAATTGATTCTTTTGATTCTTTGCTATGTGGCTTGGTTTCCTTTTGCACAGCAAATAATTAAATGAAACAAAAATAAACAAACAAACAAACAAAAAATGTTAGCTGAGGGGGCGGGGTTTAAAACATCCTTGTAAAGTTCTTCCATTCATTAGTCAGGAATACGACAACAGAAACACGTAAACAAAGATTTAGCAATTAAGCGCGTGAAGAAATCACTCGAGCACCGAGAACGGGGAGTCGGCGCTAAAGAAACGATTCGATTCATTATAGAAATAATGAGTTTTGTGTGGGGTTTATTTTCTCCAGCTGAACAGAACACACGCATTTCTTCCAGCTCGGTGCTTTACCTCGCAAAAAGAATTAATTAATTAATTAAATCAATTTACAACCTGAAACACACGGCATGTTTGATTCACTTCCAGCAGGTGAGTCGATTCAGAGTCGATTCACTTTCTCACTAAAGTGTGTTCTGCGAAAACTACTGTATGTTCCATCATATTGTCTTTTCAGTCATATAACAAGAACTTTTACAGCTTGTCCATAATGTGAGAATTTTTTTTTTACGTGTTACTACTGAGACGGTGTTTGACATCACGTTGATGTTCTGCGTGTTTATTCCATGTGTTTGTTCCATAATCACGTACCGAACGAATCGTAGCATTGTCCTCCCTCCGTATCCACGTGCATCATAAGTGTGACGTTCCTCTTTTCCCTTCATACGATTCCCGAATCCGATTCCGATATTTCTCTTCCTGCGAGCTGAGTGAGAGAAACGTGTGGCGATATTAAACCTGTTTCCCGTCTTTTTCCATGTTATTGCGTCCGCTTCTGCTCTCTTTTTACGATTGTTATTATTATAGAATTGAGGAACCAAGGTGAGCATTTAATCCATGTATGTCATGTTTACACGAGCGCTCGGTGCAGCTAGTTCATGTTTCTCCATGTTCTTCTGTCTGTTTTATATTTTTATTTTTTACCCAAATGATTGTATGTATAAATCTGACATCATCGTAATGATCATAATACAAATAAATAATAATGTTCTGACGTCCGGCTCGCTGGAGCACCGACTCAGCGATTTCTCTTCACTTTTCTGTCATCGAGTCTGAAGTCTGTCGAGAACGACGAAAGGACGAGGTGTAAAAGAAAAAAATAATAATAATAATAATAATAATAATGTTCTCAGCTCCTCTGTTTGTACTTCATGTTTAACCCATGAGTGTTCTGTTTAACTCATCTATAATCTACACGGCTGTAACTAAATGTGTATCCTACGATGATTTATGTAGAACTTATTCTATAAATAAACCCAAAACACTAATCTGTGCTCGTAAAGTGTCATGTGTGTGTCCTGAAAAAAACACCACCACAGACGTGCTGGAAGAAAATCAATCGATACCATGTACCCAAAAGTTTTTCCTTCTTAATTCTGAGAGAAAAAGATTTTTGAGAAAAAAGAAAGAATTAAAAAACAAATTTGTTCAAACTATATTTATATATATAAGAAGAAAGGGAATGCAGAAGGGAGATGGAAGAAAGAAAGTTAAACAGCGAAAAAGTTAAAGAGAAAAAAATTAAAAAGCAAAGAACTAAAGGTCAAAAAGGAGAAAATGTTAAAATAACGGGACTGGAAGGAAAAAAATGGTATAACGAAAAAGAATAAAAATATGCAGAACAAAGGTAAAGAAAGTAATAACAAATGAAAAGGAATTGAGAAAGAAAGAAGAAAGGGGGAATGAAACTAGGAATGAAGAAATTAAACACACAAGGAGGAAAATTTTTAAATTGAATTGATACAGAAAGAATATAAATTAAAAAATTTACAAAAAACTAAAGAGACAAAAATGCAAGAAGAAAGAAGAAATATAAAGAGAAAGGACAAAAAGAAACAGAAAGGGAAATTAAGAAAAAATATCAGAAATAGTAAAAAGAAAAAGAGAAAAATTAAGTAAAAACAAAGCAAAAAATTCAAAAGGAAAAAATAAAGAGAAAAACAAACATCCAAAAAGTTAATAACAAAATAAAAATTTTATAGAAGAAAGAAAAGTTAAATAAACAAATTAATTAATTAAGTAATTAATTAATTAAAAGATAGGAGGAAAATGAAGTAAACGCAAAAGAGGAAAATAGTGAAATTGTGAAAGAATGAAATTGAAAAAATTAAAAATAAAAATAAAGAGAAAATGGAGAAAGAAAATAGAAATAAGAACTAATAAAAATACAGAAAGTAAAGAAACAGGAAGGAAAAGTAAGAAAGGAAAAAAAATCAAAGAAATAAAGAAACGGAAAAGGGGAAAGAAAGGAGGGAAAATAAAGTAAAAAGAAAAAGAAGATAACAGACAAAAATAAAGACAAAAAGAAGAATACATAAAAAAGAGAGATCAGAAAAATAAAAAAGGAAAAATCATGTTACAGCAAATAATGAATTGATTTTTTTTCTGATACTGCTTTACAGCTTTTTATATTTTCAAAATTAAAGGTTATTTTAGTCTCATATTATGGGATGTTGAGTATCATACCATACACACACACACACACACACACACACACACACACACACACACACACAC
>JAOTRR010000056.1:5210009-5221603 GCA_028570945.1 Gogo arcuatus
AATGTAATTCACTTCACCTCTCAGTGGTCATAATGTTATGGCTGATCGGTGTATAGATATATTTTATTATTAACCACTGGAATCATTTCATTGGCCCAAAATAAAGCTAAGGATGTTGGATTTTACTGCATTTTAAGTCACAACGCTATTAAATTCTGGATTCTGATTGGTCAGAAAGTGTTCGTTAATTTTTCTATAATGTATGTATTGTTTCTATGGTAACAGCTTATTCACTTGGACTTGCTTATGTTGCGGACGCTTCGCACGTTTAAACAGAGTTTTAAAAAAAGTTGATGCAGTGAAGATTTCTGTAAGGTTGTTGTGTTTTTGGAGACTTCTGGAAGGAGTCTTCAGTGTCGGCTCAGAGGTAAAGCTGTAATTTTACGTTTTTCAAGTTTACGCCTCTTTACAGTTTCTTAGTGAAATGACAAGCTGTGGGGTTTTCTTTTGGTTTTTGTTTTTACTTGAAAGAAATAGAGGCTATGACGTAAGTAAGAACAGGAACTAACCTGTTTCGTGAACATTGAATAATTATAAATGGGCTAAAAATTGTGTAAAAAAAAAAAAAAAAACCCGTGTTTTAATAAATAAATAAATTGTAAGCAGTGTTGTTGCTGTGGTATAAGAGGAATAAAAACAGTTCTTCAGGTGGTAGCTGTAGCTCCGCTCCATCACACCACTCCATCATTGATTATTTTACTATAACGGCCTGCCCTGAGTGTTTTACTCATTAAGGATCGTTGTTAAGCTCTCGGCTGAAGCTAGTTTAAATGAGAAACTTTAGAAATGTATAAAATTTTATGGCTGGATGTGGATTCAGAGCTGAAACGTGTTTCTTTTTTGAAAGAAAATCACAACAATTAAGATGAGCACTAACTATATAACCACTGAAATAATAATAAACTGTCACTGCCCCCTCCAAACAAAAAAAGCAAGGGCTCACGCCTCCTCACCTCCACTTTATGCAGGGGCACTCACTCCAACCTCACGCAGTTTGTTTTTCGTGTAGAGGATCTGCTGTGTCTTGGGACCGATGCAGACGCCTCCTCAGATCTTCTCGGTCAGTGCCTGCTCTTGGGTCGGCAGATTTTGTCGCTGTAAGTGTTTGCTTTTTATTTTTTCCAAAAGGCATCTGATTCCTTCCACTGACTTCATCCCTCATCGATCCTGCATCAAAAAACCCTCGTCCCTGCATTTCCTCGTGCATGCCTCACAGTATTTTGTGGCTGACCAGCAGCGGCTGATTTCCTCGTGCATGGCCTGCACCACCCCGAAACAGCATGCGTGCACACGCACACACACCACACACATTCCCAGGTTGTTAAAACATTCACGTCTTTATTTCAGGAAGTTTCATTTCCGGTGTTTGTCAGTGTTCTTAAAATCTGAGTGGATGCTAAAATATTTAAATTGCTGTTCCTCATTTGAATTGCAAATCTCCAAAGCTTTTCTAGGCTGCATTTCGTTTGCATTTCCAGATGTGCACGACTTGAAGTCGTAACGTGGAATAACGTACGGATCTGGGTCAGTGAGTGAGACGCATGCTTGGAATTGAAAATAGGTTTGTTATGTTTTTTCACGGTGTAGGAGATCACACGTGGCTTTGGAGGCGTGTAGACTGGACAAAGGAAAGGAAGGGGCGTGGTCAGACATCCATAATGTACGCGTGTGTATGTACACGTTACAGCGGGGTTTTTTGTTTGTTTTTTTAAGTAAGCTGTTAACAAGGTCAGAAATGTTTTTACGAAACTGAAGTCAGGACTGTAAATAAATGTAATGAGTTATTAGCTGTAATTAACCTCATTATAATATTACAGTAGAATAAAGTGCATGTGCTCTGTAGTGAACAGCAGCGGAGATGGTTATTGAATTGCTGTGTGGTGAAGTGGCCCTGATGAACAACACGTACCGTTTTATTTTCTTAATTTATTTTAAACCCGGCTTTATCTGTTCAGCAGTGCGGATCCAGGAAGATAAAATGGACACATCAGAGAAAGATATTTCGTTGCTCCGAAGTCAGACAGCAGGTTATTAAGATTTGTATAGGATACAAAACAGGAAAAAAGGAAACTCCTGTTACGACAACTTTTATTTTTGTCGATCTCAAAGCCGCAGACACGACATTTTCCAGATAGATGTTTAGGGCTACGTGGTCCGACTTGGTAGCCATTGTAACAGTATCAGGAAACGGCGACAGATTCCAGCTATCGTCACTTCGTCTCCAACCTTAACGCCTTTCCTCACAGCTGCTCTTTCAGCTAATAACAAGAACAACGTGATAAATACTAACAGTGTACAAGATGTTATTGGAAAAGTCGTTCTTGAAAATACTTTTCCAAGAAAAAACAACAGTTTGTTTCCTTCTGGTTGTTCTATTTACGTATACAAGGAAGATTAAACGGATTAATACGGTGAAGCCTTGATATTTCGGACTGCCTCGTCATACTGTGAACATTTCAAACTGTAACACCTGTAATGATTAACAGCTAATAAACAATATCGAGCAAGAAGAGTGTATAAAATTAACCTAAGATGCATTATTGGAGCTGTTCAGATGCTTAGTGTTTATTTTTTATGGGTGTATGTGCACGGTTTCCTGCAGTATAATTGCAGCTTGGGTTTTTGTTTTTTCATCCACTGCATGGATCAATGAACAAGAGCTTGGCTTGGAAGATGAAACCTCGTTATGCTCTTAAATGTAATAGTCTCAGTAAATGTAACATGAATTACGGGCTCTGAATTAAGCTCTTTATTCATTGTTGGCTCCCTAATGTCTAACCGTACAGAGACTCCGCTGTCAGTATGGCATCAAGGATAACCGTGTCTCTCTGTTATGGTGTTTTGTTGTATTGTGATGTCGTTAATTTATAGTCCTGCCTCACCAGCACTTGTTTCTAATACCAGTTTCCATAAGCACCTATGGTTTCTGCTTTATAGCTTGAGGTGGAGGTTTTTGCTGCTTTTCCTCAGCAACAAAGTTTTCTAAAATGGGGATTTTACAATATAATATAATCTCTCTCTGTTCAAACAATTTGCACTTTAACCCTTTCAACACTGCAGAGTGCTCTATTAGTCTGATTGTAGTAGGGAAACCCCTTCTGGAAAAAGCTATGCAGTGGTGAAAGGGTTAATACCATTTAACAACTCTGTACATTTAGCTGTATGCATGATCTGGCTCTTTTTTTTTTTTCTTCTTCTTCTTCTTTTTTCTTTGCGCTTTGGTGTTGTCATGGTTGCTCTGTTTCCTCCATGATGGGGCTGGGCGATATGATATCAATATCGATAAAAAATAAGTACAAGACATTTTTCTACAATACATTTTTGTTTATTCTACAATCACACTAGCAAGTGACAGCGCAACAACATTGACATTTTGAATTTAGATTTGTTCAGTTCTATGCAAATTCATTCTGACTCTAATGTCTGTGTATGGTGCATGTGGTCTGACGTTTCTTCAGGTCCTATTTGCAATTAGTTTCCAGTTACGGTTTAACTGTGGTTTCATGTCATCATGTATTATTCAGCCTCTCTTCAATGTGTAACGTGATGTTAGGAAGAAAAGTAAAGCTTGGAAAGAAGTAGTAGAAATAGCTGGTGCACCTGCTGAGTGTGCGCAGCTAGTGCAGTTAGCTCGCTTTGGTAATCTGATCTGAGAACGAAGCTGGTAAGAAGCAGAGCACATAATACGTAACTCAAACAACCGATTTTGAACACTGGTTAGTGCATTATTTAATTTGTGTTTAACTAGTGAGTTTTAGAAACAATATCTATGTAAGTAGAACTAAAATATTTTTAAAAAAACAATGCTGGACAGGCCCCAGCCACAAGAGACAAACTATAAGGGGTACGAGCGATTTGTCACATGCTAGTGTGAACATAGGGTTATGGTTCCTCGCTGTAAAAAAAGTAACAATTTTTTGTTATAAAAGCTGGATAAAAATTTCTGAACCTGTTTTTGTAGCTATATCATATCGCACACCCCTTGATGCACGACATCAACTCCTATAGAATCTCTCTGAAAACAAATTGACCTGTTTCTTTTCTCGTTGCTTCAGTTCAAGCTGATTCCTTGGAGGTACCTGAAAACATGTCAGTCAGCGTCCATGAAAACCGCAAGTCAAGGACGAGCACAGGCTCCATGAACATCTCGCTGTTCCACAAGCCTTCGCATCCTGACAGTGTCCTGACGCACCTTAATACCCTCCGCAAACAGTGCATGTTTACAGACGTGACCTTATGGGCTGGAGATCGTTCCTTTCCTTGCCATCGAGCAGTTTTGGCAGCTTGCAGCCGCTACTTCGAAGCAATGTTCAGTGGAGGCCTCCGTGAAAGTCTGGACAGCGATGTCAATTTCCGTGATAGCGTGCACCCAGAAGTTCTGGAGCTACTTTTGGACTTTGCTTACTCATCACGGGTCATTATTAATGAGGAGAACGCAGAATCTCTTCTTGAAGCTGGAGATATGCTGCAGTTTCATGATATCCGCGATGCTGCGGCAGAGTTCCTTGAAAAGAACCTTCACTCGTCTAACTGCCTGGGTATGATGCTTCTATCCGATGCTCATCAGTGCAAGCGCCTTTATGAACTTTCATGGAGGATGTGCCTAGTTCACTTTGAAGCTGTTCGGGACACTGAAGACTTTTACGGGTTGTCTAAAGACAAGCTTTTAGACCTTATCCTCAGCGATGAGCTGGAGATCGAGGACGAACAGATCGTCTTCAATGCGGTCATGCGCTGGGTCAGGTACGATTTGGATAGTCGCAGAGACTACCTCCCCGAGCTTCTTCGGGGTATCCGTCTTGCTCTTTTGCCTTCAGAGTGCCTCATCGAGGCTGTGGCTTGTGAGGAACTGGTTATCTCAGACAAGCGGAGTCGACAGATTGTTGAAGAGGCCATCCAATGCAAGAAGAAGATTCTGCAGAATGATGGAGTTGTCACCAGTCCGTGTGCAAGGCCACGCAAAGCTGGTCACACATTGCTCATTCTTGGAGGGCAGACCTTCATGTGCGATAAAATCTACCAAGTGGATCATAAAGCAAAAGAAATCATACCCAAGGCGGACTTACCCAGTCCAAGAAAGGAATTCAGCGCATGTGCCATTGGATGCAAGGTCTACGTGACTGGAGGAAGAGGCTCGGAAAACGGCGTGTCAAAAGATGTTTGGGTATATGATACGGTCCATGAGGAATGGGCTAAAGGTGCACCCATGTTAATTGCACGCTTTGGTCATGGATCAGCAGAACTGGAAAACAGCCTTTACGTAGTCGGAGGTCACACTGCTATAGCCGGCGTCTTTCCTGCTTCCCCTTCGGTATCTTTGAAACAAGTAGAACGTTACGACCCTCTAACCAACAAATGGAGCATGATGGCGCCACTCAGAGATGGTGTCAGTAATGCAGCGGTGGTCAGTGCTAAGCTAAAGCTGTTTGTTTTCGGTGGGACTACCATCCACAGGGACAAGGCTTCCAAAGTCCAGTGCTATGATCCTCTAGAGAACCGATGGACCATAGCAGCAGAATGTCCTCAACCTTGGCGGTATACCGCAGCTGCTGTGTTGGGAAGCCAAATTTTCATCATGGGTGGTGATACAGAGTTTACCGCTGCTTCTGCTTACCGATTTGACTGTGAAACCAACCAGTGGACGCGTGTAGGAGACATGACCTCTAAAAGGATGAGCTGTCACGCTGTAGCCTCTGGGAACAAATTATATGTCGTCGGAGGCTACTTTGGGGCACAGCGGTGTAAGACACTGGACTGCTACGATCCAACATCGGACAGCTGGAACAGCATCACTACAGTGCCTTATTCGCTAATTCCTACTGCTTTTGTTAGCACCTGGAAGCATCTGCCTGCCTAGCAGTCTCAAAGTGAAGAGAATGGACTTGAAATGGGTAAGATTTTTACTTAATTATTGTGGTGTTACTTACAGAACTGAAACGTACTTGTGGTAATAGACACAAAGGATTAGTGCTCATGTATTGCAAAAAATTATGAATGCCGTGTTGTGATGAATGGTAGCTACCTGTCGTCATGCCACCTTTTCTTAAACATATTCCAAGACATCAATAGTCCATTGTTGAGTAAATGTAACCTTGGGGTGTTTTCACAGCAATCGTGCTACGGTTTGAGCAAGGTGGTCTCGAGCCACTTCCAAGTGCAATCTAGTGAGGATTGATGTGTCCTTAGCTAAAGTTTGGTTTGTGGTTCCATCTAGCTAATGACTTCAGCTCCCTGATAAGTAGCTACAGCTTTGCTACATGTTAGTGGTGGTTGATTTCTGTTATCGTTAGTCACAACTAATCAACAAAATGGAAGAAAATTGTTCTCTTTGTAATTAGATTCCTACATAGGTATCCATTAACGCTAATGATAAACATTTAAAAGCTGGTGAAAGAAACTGGTGTTCAAGTGAAATGTTTCAAAGCATACGAGCATCGTGTCATCTTTTACGAAGTAGCCCTGGTGTGGTGTTTACAAACTCTAACAAAATGAAAAAAAGCCAATAAATATAAACTGGTCCATGGGCTTCTTGGACAGTCCACGTTCTTGTTCTCTGAGCCCTTTACCAAGCCATCGAGTACACTGAATACCGGGTTTAGATGTTCTAGAAGTTGGAGTTTGTCTGTAGGTGCCCAATGACCAGTTTGGATGGGGTCCAGTGAGGGTTCAGGGATCACTTTCCTAAAATTTACTTCATTTGAAGTGTTCTGATAAAAGCCCAGGGTTTTACGTTGGTACACCACCGTGGCGTTGATTTTAGCCATGTAGGGGTAAAAGTTGTTCTTCCATCACTGTACATGGTGCACAGGACATCCTGATCTCCTGAAGCAGAACAGGAAGTATAGCTCACAAATCAGAAGGCAAGCCAAGATACAATCTGTACTTTACTTCCTGTAATCTATTACAGTGATGACAGTAAAGCTCCTGATGCTGAAATAGGGCTTTTGTGCAATGATGGATGGCCGGGATGGAAAAATCAATTTCCAGGACAAGTGGATTTCATGGTCGGGCTATTTCATTTATTATTTGTAGTTGCTTGGAGAACAAAGTGAATCATTTGGTGTGTAGCTGTTTAAACTTGGGCGCTTTGTGGTGGTGTGACGCACCTCGCGGCTATAATTACAGCTTGTGCTGCCGAATCGCACCACCTGCTGCACTAAACACATCAGCCGAGGCGCTTGGTGGTAGAATGTTTTATGCTAGGCGGATTAATTGGCGCAAATTAATTAATTAGGTTTGTGGAAACACTGAAACTGAGCAAAATAAATTCGTCATATAACTTGAACAGTCCTCTGTCTCGCAGTTGCATACAAGAGGAAATGAAGATGCTAACCAGACTGGAGTGATTTATTCTAAAAGGGATGTGAGAATGGAGCACAACAGATCGTAGAAGAAACAGTGAATGGGTTAACTAGCTCACTGTAAATTATTACGTTGTTAAGAAGTCATATGACTATATGATTATACCACAGTGTGCTGGGTATCGGTGGAGCTGATCGATCCCAGTCCAACTTACGTCTTCAAGAAGCTGATTTATTAAATAAAAGAACTATTGTAATTGGTAAATAAACTCCTGAATGCTGATTTTGCTAACAGTTTATTAAATGTAATGATGCACGTTCTGGATCTTGATCAAGTCAAGTATCAGGCTTATGATTTGCAAGGATATCACTCGCCTCTGTGTTGATGATATATTTGAGCCTTTTCAGGTTGCCTGGAGCAAAAACCGACACAACTGAATCATCAAAATCCTCATATTTTGCAGAGGTCGTTATCACATTATACCCTTGAAGGGTCATGCATATGTAGCCTAAATGATGTCAGTTTTGCAACTCAGCAGCAGGACATAATGTTTCTGAGTGCAGTCAGTTTCATGCCAGGATCTTAAATCATTACAAATGAAGTTCTGGTTGCACTTAAGTAATACTGACCAAGTATGAATATTTCAGCAATAACGTCTGATCAGCGGTTATACAGAGTGTGAGTGTTGCTTCACCTCTCGCAGACCCAGTGTTTCAGGGCCTTCTTTTGAGTGAATGAAGTTAACCAGCGTTTGGCATTTTACTCTCAAGAACTGTGATTTCTGTCAAGATAATGGAGTGCCAAAGTGTTGAGCGTCTCACCGCTTCCCTTTGAAGTCAGCAGCCGAAGTCTGCGCTCCTGTCTGATTGGAGGTTTTATGGGTGGCACGAAAACCGTCTGAATGGCTGACAAAGGAAAAAGACAAGAACATTTCTCAAGGCTTAGACTTGAATTCCAATACCTCCTACTTGGGATCAACGTGACATTCTGCTTAGTGAGCTACTGATCCACTTAAGCATTGATCTGAGATCTGCATTAATGGCTGTGGCCTATAGACTTGGCGCTAAATCAGTGTAATCACTTTCTGCTTTGAACGTTTTGATATCCGAGTCGCTGTCTAAAGGCAACCCAGCGCTAAAGTCACAGGTAATTAATATTAATATTAACGTATGAAGAAAACAAGTGCAGCAGTACCTTTTGTGTGTGACATGCTAGCACAATGTTTTATATTAGCATGCATTATGTGCTACAACTCTCTTTTCTGTTAACATTTAGAATATCTTTGATTTATTTAAACAGACTTCGTTAGGACAAGCTATTTTACAGGCAGTGTGCTTAATGACCATTTCCACCACATCAGCTAAAGAGATCTGATTTTCGAGTGACAGGCATGCCTGAACGCTGATCAGTGGTGGAGCTCGTTCTGCAAATTGCAAATTTGGACTACACTTTAATTTATTCAACTTGGCATGGATTGAAAGTGTAACATCACCCTCAGCTCTGAGCCTAGGCTGAGGAGGGGGTGGAGTGGGGAAATCACAAACTCCTGTGAATGATGAGTCTCAATCAGCATATATTTGAAAAAGAGTGCAGTTTCACAGACTCCCACTCGAGGACGGGGCTGGGGGAGGTGGGCCGGCCATCTCTGATTAGAGGCCGTTTACCTTTTTTTTTAAATAAAAAAAAGTTGTGTCAATTAACACCAGCATTGATGTTTCATCACAGTACAGTCATATCATTTAGTTTACAGCTCACACACATTAGTGTGCAGGACCACTTTAATTATACGTGTGTAATGTTATCAAGATTAGCTAGGCTAAGGTTCATTAACAATAATTGTACATTAGGGTCTTGGTTGCAAAATAATGCTTGGACCCCTAATTATCACTGCTTTCTACTATAATGCAGAGTTTGCACATACCCACAATAGCTCTGGCTCACTTCCAGTGAAAGTAACCATGTCTGTAATATTACTTGGGTTTTAATTAGGCTTGTGATATGGATTTTTTTTTGCTATTTTTCCTTCACCATTCAAAGAATTTCTATTAGCAATAACACAAAACTTGGACATGGAGTGGCACGTTTTACACAAACAACTCGGACATCACTGCAGTAAGTTTCTGTAGTGCATCCAAATATGAAATCAATGCAAACTCTTATCAGATATGCCTATTGCACACTCTTTAAAACCTAACCCGGTACGTCCTGCCCTGGTGAAGTCTCTCCACCTTCAGTTATTTGGGAACACACTCCTGATGGAAGCTTGCGAGTCTGGGAATACGTTGGGAACTGCTTGCAGGCAGTGGCAGTTGCGAAAACTGGGCTGAATGGTGGATTTTTGGGTGATTCTGAAGATTCGTGTTACTGTGTTTTTGTGACTACTTCCATTTGGATCGAGTGCTCCAGCCTTTACATCAGGGTGGAATTCTAAAAAACTGCCAGATGCCTAGAGATGAGAGAAAACAGGATGATGAGAAACATGCAACAGAAAACTATTCTAAACTATTGTTACAAAACTATATTGTAACAAGAGTAAAATCTCATACCTTTTTACCATTTTATAAGGCATGTTTTAGAGGTAAATGGTAAAATGAAAATTATTAGGCATGTAAATATGTCATGTGATGATAAATCGCAATACAAATTTATGACCATTCAACTCGACAAAATAAATTGTGATTATTTTCAGGCTGCATAATATCTTTTTTCCTAGCTGTAATTGCATTGATTTGGTTTTTACAGCCCTTTGCTGTGTATAGCAGGAAAACACGTGACTTCACCGTAGGTGGAAGTGACACAGCTCTAATGCCATGAAAACACACAAACAGATGTAAAATGGGAAAGAGCTGTTGTGCGATTGACTGTACAAGAAATCAGAGCTCTCTTTTTACAGACTACTGAAAGATGAAGAAAAGAGAAGCAAATGGAGGCAGAACAAATGTTCATAAGTTTATTAAGAAAAGGAATACTTTAGTTAATAGGCTATTATATTTTACTCCAGCCTTTACAAATGTGGGTAAATAATTTTTGTTGCTTATTAAGAAAATGAAACAAGTGTTGTTTTTTTAATTTAAGAAAAGGAATATTTAAGTGGATAAAGAATTGGAAAAGAAATTTCTTTTTTTGAGTAATAACTTTTATTTATTCAATTTTTTTTTCAGAAATATCATGGGGAAAATCAAATCGTGAACTGAATATTGTGAGTCTGATCGTGAATCGTTACATGCCTAACAATTATGATATAATCCGAGTGAAGAGTATGATTGTAGGAATAATGGAATGATTGAATCATTATCTTGTTGTATTGAATGAAATGATGTCGTTAGGTTTAATTATTGACACTAAATATTGTTTCTTATTTTGCGCCTGTTTTTTGGTCTGTATACCAAGTCAGACGTGGTTTAGATTCTCGTCTCACGTTGATTTGAAATCCTTCTCTTTCGCAATATAACTCGTGGGTGAATAAACATAAAAACAAGTGTGTCATAATATTAGCTTGAACTTTTACCTCCGGCGCAGCAGTCTGTCTATTCCAGAGCGGACGTGTCTACAGAGATCTTTGCTCCCCTGACGAGTAAATGGATCGAATGTAATGTAATTTTCTTCCACTATCAGGGCAGGCACAGATTATATCTAGACTTTGTCTAAATTACACTGAATTTTTTATGATCCTTAATCGCTCAGAACTCTCTACTATTAAACCCTGAAATGATTTCCTACAAACGAGTGGTCCAAAAACACTGATACGGCCATGAACAGGTTTTATATCACCACTAGTTTATATCTAATGATATACAATCAGTTCTCGTTGGTTCTCAGCTCGCCTATCTACAGCGAGATGAAGCGATCCTCTCTGTTAATAATCCGTCCAAAACAAAACGCTCGAGCGATATTTTCTCTCCGTAGTAATTCACACTTTCCTTTTCATTATCGCGTTCCTCTTCACAGGCGAAGCAGGTGGTGCGGATAAACCTCGACTTTATAATTATTCCCAGTGCGAACAAGTGCAGGTTGAGAGTGAATTTCTGACATGAAGGGAAAAGGAGGTGCAGGAATCACAGCTACAGAGGGGGGAAAGTGTCAAAGTAGGAAAAGTTAACTGAAAATTATGAACGAGAAGGTGTAGAATTAGCACCGATACATGAAAATGAAGTGGGTGTCGAACTGGCAATTCCAGAGGAAGGACTTGATGTTAAAATGGGGTCTGAATCAGTAACATAGACTATAGAAGTGGAAAGAATATACAGCTCTGGAAAAAATTAAGAGACCACTTCAATTTTTTCTTAAATCAG
>JAOTRR010000056.1:5362114-5379322 GCA_028570945.1 Gogo arcuatus
CACACACACACACACACACACACACACACACACACACACACACACACACAAGGCTGATAGGAACCCCCTATCTGAAACACTAGTTTCATGCTAACTAGAAAATGTTATTAGACAGACACAATATCAAAATTTATTATCAATAAACTCACAAAAAATGTCAAGAGACCAAAAAAAGTATAAAGTGTTTATGACTTTACTCCCGGTGTCCCAGACCATCTCTGTAGATCTTATCATAATACAAATAATCAGTAAAAAACAATAACCGGTTAAATAACATCACCACAAACTAATAATTTACATGAACACATTTTTACTTCAGCTCGTCACACTCAGAACAACACGAACATCAAAAAGTCATTTATTCGATGATGAAACAGTAACACACCTGTTAGAATGTTGTTGTGGGGGTTTTCACTGCACTAGGTACTGAAAATTTGGCACCAGAAAGTATACAGAGCCTCATGCAGGAACTCAAGGGCGGGGCTAACAGCACTGTTTGTATCTGATTGGTTACACTACATAACCTCAGTATTAGGGTTTTATTTATTTATTTATTGTGCCTCTTTTTGCAATTTTTCCATCCACATAATAAACAAAACTTTAATTTACTTATGTACCAATGTCAATTCTTAAAAACAACTGGAAAAATATTCAAATTTTAATTTTAATTATTTGTCTAACAATTAATCGTGAGCCACCATTTTCACGCTGATGCACTGATGTCAAGTCACAAAAATCAAGTCAAGAAAAATATTTTAAGACTTTTTTTTTACAACATTTAACTAAACGAACAATCAGAGAGAGGAACAGAATTAATCTGAGCCCTTCTGTCATGTTGGAGGTAACGATGGCGTCGCCGTGTCGTAATGAGGATGCGGTCGCTTTGACTGTCATCATGGTGACTGTTTATGTGGCCTCTCAAACTGAACCAGAACCTTGTGTTCTGTTGGTTGTTAGTTAAAGGTGCAGTGAAAAAATACACACTGATCCTCAAAACAATCCAAAGACTAGAAATAAAACATAAAATCAGAATCTAAACACAGAATAATAACGTCATGGACCTTCACTCACGCCTGCTGTAAAGCCTCCTGAGCCAATTAAAATACAGATTTCAGGTATCTCTGAAGACATTTCACTTTTTATTTATTCCACATGCACTATCCCGATTATTTCTTTTTGTCTTTCGCCTTCTGTGAGCTTTCTTTAAGATCCTGATGTTCTTTTGATTTCCTGAATTTTCCAACATGTTTGTGAGATTTGATGAGGAGCATACGCTTTGAGCTGTTTGTCCTTTCTGTAATCTTGTGTTCACACCAGTGGTAACGGAACATGACTGGTGATTTGCCGCGACAGAAGACGGAACAACTGTAAGCCATGCAAAGTGGGAGGGGCAAGTGGAATTGAACTGATGTGGTGACTCAACAGGAGTGACAGACTGTGATACGCTTCTCTATACCCCACTGCTATGAAACGTTATCCGTGTATTTTGGTTTTCTTTGCTGAGACTCGCTCTGCTGCTATGAGCTTTTCTGATTTCTGTAAAACAGAACAGTGTCAGTGTTTTTGATGTAAATAGATAGCAGCAGTTGCAAAGAGCAGGGATACACCCAGTGGATCTGATTTATACGCAAGTATTTCTCTTCACAATTAATATTGTTAGCCAGAAAAAATAACTTCTAAAGCCCTCTGCATATTTCGGTGCAAATGGACGTTGCTTTGTCGTGCGTCGTTACTCGCTGTGTCGTTCACATGGTAGCACATGATTAGTCGTTACAAACGAGTCACTCCACCATGCATGACTTTGAGGAGTGGCAATAATTTTCCTGTAATCGTGGATGTCACAAATTCCCCCTCCCAGGCTCCGAGCTCAATGAACACTGCATTGTCTTGTCTCCGCCCCTGTCCTGCCATTGGTCTATTTCCAGATGTCCTCTGATCTTCTGATCACGGATTATCCTGTTTTAATGTTCCAACCTATGTTCTGGCTACAAAATATGATCTCCCAAAATAAAACACGCCGCTTTCACACACGCATCCTGCTTCCACTCAACACACACTATTGAAAATTGTCATGAAATTTTAACAGCGCCACCTGCAGTACTGGAGCACTCATACATGACAACTGTTGTGACACTACAGAATGTATGCCAGCTTGTATGCTCATGAAGATGATATATGCAAAATATATCTGTTTTTTAGAACAAGAAATTGTTTTTTTGTGGAGAAATGGTTTTTCTATATGTTCTGTAGCTAGCTATGTCGTTTGCACGCTCATATTGCCCTAGCCAGGTGCTAGGAGTGAAAGCATGGCAACCGCTAGTAAAGTGACCAGTGCACAATGATTTGAGCAAAATGAGGTGAAACATGGCCACCGGTGTGAACACAGTGTAAAGCTCAACTCTCACCACGAAACCTAAATACAACATTACAATCATAACTGCTGGGCTGGATTTGGTTTGAATGCTCGTTTCTAAGTGTGTCAACTATTAGCTGATGAGCTGCATGGTTGCTGCTGCTGTCTGTGTCCATTTTTCAGTGTCGTCGAACCAAGCGAACGGTGCGAATGGCTTCATGTGTGCTTTGTGTCGCTGTAAATAAAAACCAGATGGACATGCGATGCTCTACAGAGTGTGTGAAGGCTTGAACATCTTGTAGGTCTGGACATTAAAGCAAGTTTAGGTCAAAAATTAAATGTAGTTTGCATGATGCTAAACTGGAGGCTATAACCTTCCATTACTTGTTACATTAGCATTAACTCCAGAAGCTACTAAAGAAGCAAACTTCATACACCGAACATCTCAACTGATCTGTACCTTTGAAATAAAAGAGATGCTAATTTAAGTTGTTTATTTTTAGCAGATTTGCTGCTCTATAAAATAATTTGTAGGTCACTCTGATCATCATAAACTGATTGCTGTTTCTTATTTATAACCAATTTTGCACCTACAACTGTTAAAGAAACAATGAGGACAGAAATGCTAATGCTAACAGCAACTGAAGGTGAACAGCCTTAGCATGTTCGTTCAGTGATAAACAATAAACACTCCAGTCAACATTTACCAAAATCACTTTTGCTCTTTAGGGCATTTAATCCATTTTTCTGGATCGGTTTTGCAGTTTAAGCATCTTTCCCAAATATTAGAACACCTTTCTGCTACACCATTAGCCGTTTTAGCAAAATGCTAGCAAATATACAACCTGACACATGCTAACACATCACTATGGTGGTTATTTAACATTTGGGGTGTTTATACGGTTTTATTCTCGGTGTGTGTTTAGCGTTTCTGTGCTCTCTGTATTTCAGGTTGTATTTAGGCCAATGTAGAATGCTAATCTGATATGCTAATCGCTAATTAGCATGATTAGCCATACTGCAATAGAGCAACACACCACGGTTTTGAATGCAGCACTAATTTGCTTTATAAAATGTGTCATAATTCATTATCTGAATTAACAGATAATGATCAGATAATGACATTATCTGAATGAAGCTTTAACATTAAAACTAAATACAAATGTTAAAAATCGGGCTTTAAATCTTAAATCCATTTCTGCAGCATTGTGTTTAATATTCAATTTAAAAAAGATTATTTAATTTAATGGCTATAGCAAAAAAAAAAAATGATTTGGATAAATCTGTTGTAAAGGAGCTGGTGTGTGAATAATAACGTGTTTTATAACGTGTGAAAAACGTGTGTTTTGTTATTTTGTGTCCGTGTCATTGTGTAAAGAAAAGCCATAACGATCTGCTTGTCTTTGTTTTCGTGTCTGACTGGAATGGATTCATTTAAACGTCTTGTCTCTTTTATTTTAATTTGTGATTATAAAATTAAATAAATTTATTCAAGTGAACTAAGGTGTGTGGTTTTGGCTCATTACCTTTAAAACCTTTAAAAAAAAACAGGAAACACCTTTAAAAATAAATAAATAAGTGAAACCCTATTATAGATGGATTACAGATGCACATCTTGTACGAGTATTAGTTACAGGAATTCAGACTCTTTTCAGTAAGTTAACTGTCAATACATGAGTCGAAACTATAGGAGTCGATTCTTTTGGTTTCCAAATGACTCACTGCTATTTTTTTTTAACTGTCCCGTTGTCACTCTTTTCCTGTCCATCACTTAAACTGTTCAGTGAATTTCATGATATAATTATATACTTACTGAGTCTCTGTTCATTTTCTTTTTCTCAGGTATTTTGACTGATGTGTGTCTGCATTTCTAGTGATTTTTATTATTAAAAACACTGATTTTTTTTCTTTCTGCCTCTCCAACTCACAGCCTGCTTTCACTGACCCCGCCCACTTTCATTTTAATATTAATAATTCATGTTTTGTGTGTTTGGGAAACACTTAAAGGATTTATTTGTCACTTTGCAGCAGGAATAAAATATTTCTCTAGATTCATAACCCAGACACTTCACAAAGCTTGTATGAAATTATGTTTGGAGATTTAGGAAACGTATGGAAAAAGGTTTTGTGATCTGAAGAAACCAAAACTTAACTTTTTGGCCTTGGCACAAAGTACAACGTTTGTCAGAACCCCAACACTGCTCACCTGCCTGAGAACATCATCCACACTGTGAAGCATGAGGGTGGTGGCATCACGGTGTGTGGATGTTTCTCATCAGCATGGATGGAGAAACTGGTCAGGATTGAGCGTGAGATGGATGTGTGTATTGTCTGAAATCACCTACAAGTGCACCACATAGTGTGTGAAAATAGAGCGCCACCAGCTGGTACATCATATAGTGCAGTATTTACAACCACAAGCCAATCAGACTAAGGTGTTAAAAGGAATCTCTTGTAAACAAAATTGGTTATTTTAAAAGACGTTTTCACAATAAACAACTTTTGTTTATCTGTTTATTAATGGACCACTGCACCTTTTAGACTTTACAGCAATCCTGTTGTAACTTTTAATTTTAAAATAAAAAAATAAAGTATCATGTTCAAAATAATAATACAAACACAAATGTGATCAGGTATTTGTAGATTTTTTTAAATAGATTGAGAAGAGAGAGATTATTCAGTAAGCAGGAACGACTTCCTGTATCACTTCCTGTTACATCATGTTTCTATCTAAACACAGTCTTCCGGATGGAGGTCGTTTGTTTTTTCCCCCTGATGTGTTTATCCAGTGGTCAGATCTCACACACTCGTGTTTCTTGTCTGTCGACTTGTTTTTTCGTTCACACTCGCAGCGTAAAATAGTAAACATGACACAGAGAAGGAAAAAAAATCACTTCCCATGGGAATGCTGAGCTACAGTAGAAAAAAAACTTTTATTCCGCCATCCTTTAAAAAAAAAAAAAAACTAGTACGTCTGTAAATTTCTGCTACAAGACTCCATGAATGTTCTCTAATGATCAGTTATCAGTCCTGTATGGTGTGCTGTGATTGGCTGAGAGCAGGAGGGACGATGATTCATGCCGTTATGTAGAGGGGTGTACTAATTAAATTAATATCAAGGTCAGTGACTGAATTAAATATCTAATGTTTTTGCAATTTGGAGAAACTTGTGTGATCAGATCTAATGCAATTAATACATTTTCTAAAACCTTTTTATCCATTTATAGTTATGTTTAATGTTATGGAACACCCATTAGACTGTCCTGAAGACTATAACATTAATAAATTCTCTCTTTTTAAAATTGGCTTGGAATTTGTGTGGAAAAAACATACAGTACAGTTATGGTTAAAATTTTACTGCTATTTATGTTATGACTGAGATTAAAATTTTTTGCTTTTGTTCTAAATACAAAATGAGCTGGTTTTGTTTTGGAAAAGTGTAAACTTTTATCTTCCTGAGACCAGGTTCATAACTAGGTAAGGATTTTTCTTGCGGACATGTACAGGGTTTTACAAACACACACACTTTATTACTGTATGTCACGTCTTTTTCCTAGAAAACAATATTTGTTTTGCATCAATTTTTACTCACGTCAGTTCCACCATTAACAAAAACTAGATCAAAGGATTTGATATGAAATCAGTTCAGTGTGACAAAAATGTTCAAGGAAGAATGAAGAAAATGCTCAATTTAATTAAGCTTTAATTTAATTGAGCTTAAATAGTGATAGGTTTCAAGTAAAGAAGGAAAGGAAAGTTCTGGGAAAGAGCCTCTTACTGTAGACTACACACTTCTTTAACGTCAAAACTCACTGCGTCATTTTTAAGAAATATGAACAAACTTCAGAACAAGCTGTACGATGTTGAAATTCCTTCAGGCGGTGTTTAAAACAAAAATATTTGACAACAAAATCAAACAGAGTTTAGAGTCAGAGTCAGAGTCAGAGCAAACATTCAGCATTGTGATGTTTTAACTATGATCCATTATCCTGCAGTGTTGATCCTGGTTATGGCTCTGCCTCATTTTTCCAGTTTCAGCTTCAGTATAAAAGATTTAACTCTATCTCGGAGTACTCATAATTAAATTGAGCTTAAATTATTTCCTAATAAGGATCTCGATCAGGATTAAAGGTTAGTCACAAAAATGAACATGTGAGAAAATATTTAAAAATAAATTTCAGACCAAATGGTTTGTCTGAGTATAAGAAATTCCAATAAAAAAAAAAGCTAAAAGTCTAAAACCCTGCAATAAATCACTTATGGCCTTTTCTTTTGGAGACTTGTTGTAGGAAACATTCCCACCGAGTTCAGCCCCCGGAGCAGTTTGACACTTAAAGGCAACGGATAATAAACTGAAGAGCGAGAAACAGTTCAGAGTCGAAGTCATGAACTCTTGACCTCTCAGTCAGAAAATATACACCAACATACATACATACATTTATTTATCCATCCATCCATCCATCCTTTTCTCTAAAACTGAGACAGGCATTAAAGTCCTGCGTTGTCATTTATTTAAAAAATAATAATAGAACTGAAATTCAGTGCAGCCCAATGTGAAACTGATCACACAAATTATTTTAATTATTTTGTTTATTTATTTATTGTAATTATTTTTCTTATTGAGTTTTTATTTTCCAAAATTCATTTAACATCCTTGAATATTTCAAGGTTCTATCTAACTTTTTTTATTGAGTTCGTGTTATAAATATGGTGACTTACATCCAACTAATTGTAATTAAAACATTTGCACCAAAATACTGATTGATTGATTGACTGAATGTATAATAATAATAATAATAATAATAATAATAATAATAATAATAATAATAATAAAAACAGGAAAATCAGCTTAATATCTAAAAAAAATCAAAAAAATTACACAGCATTGTATTTTTTTTAAATAAATGTCTGGATTTGTGTTTGGGATTAATCCTGATCCTAATCTGAGACTTTAAGGTTAAATTTAGGCCTGAGCTGATGAACCTTCCTCCCTCCTGTTGTGGATCTCGGTGACGTGACGCCGTCCTCCTCATTGTGCTTAACAAGCTTCATTATCTCCTTTACATGGTTGGTGTGAAATTCCACCGCAGTTTAAAGTCTCGGCTGTGATCCGACCTACACGAGGTGCCGCTTCACGCTCCTGTGATGGGGGGCGTGGCATTGGGGTTCAGCAGGGTTTAGCTCCGCCTCTCACTCTGCCCCTGTCGCCTCATTAACATGCAGCTGTTACCTCCTGATCTCACTGGTTTATCAGGAATCATATCACATTTTTATTTTGTTATGTGTGAAGTTGCTTCTTTAATTCTGCAGCTACGATGATAATGTAGCGAAGTAACAGAAGCTCACAGACTCCACATTTAGCCTCCACTGAGTAAATCTGTGCAAATCTGAGTTTAGAGTTTGATTGACACCATATTTGCATAACTAAAACAAGTCAAAATAAACAAAAAAATTAAAAATAATTTAAAAAAACCCCACACACATCACTATCATCTGAATAATTTTACCATCTTCAAGGATTCCTGAAAGAGTTCCACTTGTAATCTAGTTTTGTTATAGTGGAACCTTTAAGGGTTACGTTCAAGAACAAACTGAAGAGTTCTTCACCTTTTAGGCCACGCCCCCTACCCGAGTCTGATAAAGAAGCATGCTCAGAACTCAGTCTCTGTGTGGCTGTTTCCCAGATCAGGAATTTTGACAAGTGGTCAAAAGAAACGTGGATGTTTGTATGAAGTATTTTGGAGCGACACTACAAGATGATGTCATCAAAGAGCGACAAAAAATTCACATTCACGATATTATTTACTTTAATTATTCTCCATCCATTATCCTTTATTGCATCTTCTCTTTATTGATCACATAACATTTAATTCCGACAAGCACGCGTGAGTTTTAATTCTGGGGTTTTTTCCACACAGAACAGGCGGACGCTTCGTCTCTGTCTGTCTCGTTTTCTTTCCCAGTGTCCTCAGCAGACAGACAGCAGTGGGCTGGAGACGCCTGTGGAGGTGTCACTTCACACCTCCTGGTGTATAAAATCCTCCTCCGACTCTCCAGCCTACACTCGTTCCTCTGAAAGCAAGCAGGATGGATCTTTCCTCTCCTCTCTTCAGCTACAGCTCTCTCAGCTCTGATTCAGAGATCTACAACGTCTCCTCTCCAGAATCACCGAGTGAAGGAAGGCCTAAACCCAGGAGGATGCGCTGCAAGAACCCGAGTAAGCAGAGGCAGAACGCCAGTGAGAAAGAAAAGCTGCGGATGAGGGATCTGACCAAAGCGCTCCACTATCTAAGAACGTTCCTTCCACCATTTGTGGCTCCGGTTGGACAAACGCTCACCAAAATCGAGACACTGAGACTCGCCATACGCTACATCTCCTACCTGTCCTCTCAGCTTGACCAGAAAATGTCCTACTGCCAGGAGAAAGACCTCAGATCTCTTCACCATGACTCAACTTCACATTCCTGGGAAGAAGGAAATCTCGGAAATGAAATGGAAGCCTTCCACTTCCAGCCTCCTCACAGTGCTTTTTACGAATCCTGGACTACGAGAAATGGAAAAACGCTCCAAGATGAACAAGAACACGTCACTCCTCCTCACAGTGACATCATCTGTGATCATGGAGTCTATAAACAACGTCACAGTAGACTCCAATCAGAAAGCAGATTTATCCAAGTGGAAACCGAGCAGAGAGACGGAATTAAAATGGAAATTCCCAACTTTGATGAACTCTTCAGCTCCGGCTTCGACTCTCTGATGAATCCGCAAACATCCCTGTCGCACCAGGTAACAATAATTAAACCAAGTAACATTCTCCAGCATAAAGACACCATCTTTATTTAGGCCACGTCCACATTAATATGTTTTAGTTTAAAACGCATCACCTTTTCTAGGTTTACAACCAGCGTCCACACTACCGGAGTTTTCAAGCCCCAAAAACGGAGACTTTTGGAAACGCTGGGGGCCCAAATTTAGTTTGAAAACTCCGGGGTAGTGTTTTACTGTAAAAAGGCAAAAACGGAAATGTTTGGAAACGATGACGCAGACACCCACATTCACTTCCTGATTGGGTCTCAGTCACTACAGATCCTTCCCTGATTCGTGACATTCCTATAACATGAATCTTTTCTGGAAGAAAACAAATAGCTTCAGCAGAGCTAAAACGCTCGTTTGGATGGAGATTGTTTTCGTTTTGAAACTAAAGCATTAATGTGGATGTAGCCTCAGTGAAATGAGTGTAAAACGGTGTGTTCTGATTGGCTGAGAGCAGGGCACATGATACACTGCGGACATTTAAATCAAATGCAATTTAATTCATTTTCCATCTAATTTGATGATTTCCTCCATTAAACTGGATTATTTGATGTATAAGTTTGTGTTCTATGCTAGTAAATGACTGATATCTGAAATTAAATGAAGTATTTTTTGTGCTTTTAGGATTACAGTAAAGCTGTGCAGTGCGACTGTACGGGCCGTGACTTCTGGATCTGAATCTCATCTTTACCACAAATTCATTTCCTGAACAATTCCATGTACAATAATTAATTTATTCTAAAATAACATTTGTCTTATTGTAACATTTCTATTTTAATAATCATTTTTGCATAAAAGGATTATAATTTGATATTTACTCTAATGTTTTTAAATTACATTTCATGTGTGCGTTGTTTATGGAAAATATATACATTTAAAGATATATAGTCTGCTTAATCTGTTTTGTCTTGATTTATTAGCATAAATATTTTGGGATATTTAATTTATATTTAATCTGAATCTGTATACATAATAGCAGTGACAAAAGAATATCAATAATTATTAAAAATAGCCAAAAAACAGTAATTAAACTTCCCCTCATCCTAATCAACATTTTACAGATTAAACCACAAACACACGCCCTCCTCAGTGAGCAAAAACTCAAGCCAAACGTATACAAACACTTCATTTAAATATGAAAAAATTCACAAGACTATAAAGTTATGAAGGTTTTATTACTGCAGATACAGCAGCAGGCAAAAAAAATCTGAATTTTACAATATACACAATTATAAATAACGTAGTGTTTTACAGTTTGGTTTATCTTTAAGAACTTTGAAATGTAAAATATTAGTGAGATTTGTTTTTAAAAAATAATGCAAAAAATCACATTACAAAGAAAGATAGGCAGATAAAGAGTAAATGATAAATAAAAAAAATTAAAAACAAATACAATATGAGCAAAGAAATATTTAGATGTGAAAAGTGAATTTGACTGCAACGTGAAACATCTTCTGTGCGCCAAAACCCCATGAACTATCAGGCTGAAACATTTCTCCATCAAACTTACAGAAGCTCAATGAGAAGACGTCACACCAATTTACATGCTAAACTCACTAAACTGTTTCCATCTGGGTCAAGTGGAAAGTTATAATAACCAAGTCTTATTTTTCACGAATTTATCTAGCTAGTTAATGCACATTGACTTGGAGGAATGCTAGCTAGCTCGCTCTCCTGGCATGATCGCTCCTTCTCCTACTTCACCAGTTGATATTTCAAGGTAAATGTAGCCAGCTAGCTGTACTAACTAACTGTAGCTTACCAGTTTACATTACTCAATGTGAAGTGACTAAGCTAGCTAGTGACATGGGAGCTAACTCTACTAGTTGGCTAGTTAGTTAGCTAGGGATTGTGTAGTAAAAGAAAAATGCACCTTTTGTTTGTGAAATATTGTGCACTTTAGTTGTTGACTGACTGATGAAAGTATTTTGAAAATAAATAACGTAAATTAGTTTATGTAGCACGGCTCCAGTCACTAAACATCGGTACGTGACTATCTCCAAGATTCGCGGCTTCCATCTCGGTTCCTCTTGCAGTTCGGGATGTTCCCAGAAAAATCAGAACTACTGGCTTGTTTTGTGGAATTTCAAGGATTCTTATCGACATCGCCGGAAAAAACCACCACTGGCTCAATTTCAAATTGTTTAGCTCCAGTTTCAACCGCTATGATCATGAGCTCGTTGGTTTTTTTTGGGTCATAAAATAGTCATCATTTTGCTGAAGGTGACTGTTTTTAGTCTTTAAACTATAGACTTTAGATTATATACTTAACTACAAGTGAAGTAAAATACATATATGATATTACACGGTTGCGCGAAGATCTGAAGTTTATCTTCAAGTGGTGAAAATATTTCACGAGTGAGCGAAGCGAAGGAATGAAATATTTTTCAACATGAGAAGGAAATACGATTCCTGACTATTTCACACCAAAACTTCTAAAGAAACTTCACTTTCTTATATGAGGCAGTTTTTTCGGCTAGTCAGCATCTCAAATATTTAAAAAAAAGTTGTGACAAAAAAGGTCTTATTTTTTATGCTTCAGGTCACAGCTTTTGCTTTAATTTCAACAGAAAACAAAAGGACAAAATAGCGCTAAATAATCCAAGATTTAAATGACAGTGTTTTGTCGTTACGCAACTTGATCTTGGTATCATTTAAAGGGGTTTTTCAATCTCTTTCTATCTGTAATATTTGTTTTAGCATGTAACCATGTTTTGCTCACATACCTACTAAACAGAGTGGTTTCAGAGAATTTGAAATGGTTCTGCTTGAATGAGAGCCGGTGTTTAACCACCGTGGCATATGAACAACAAGGACATAAATAACCAACACGTCTCCGCTCGAGATCACTGAGTATAACTGACCCACGTGTTAGCCATCCATGAAGCACTCTATAAAACACAGATATGATCTGATGATCTGTAACTATGAAGCTTGATTTGTAAATCAATCAATCAATCAATCAATCCTAAACTGTGGTTCAAATAGTGTTAAATGAAGCCATTTTATTAAATTTAAGTACAATTTTTAACAAGTTCACAGGCCTTGAGCTCAGGCTCTCTGGACCATTAAGTGGTGGTGCGTCTGAAGTTTTCTAGTCTCCTTTCACATGATGATACGATTCTCAGCCTGAAACACACAAATACAATAAAACAACACGCATCTAAGTTTCCAACTGAGCAAAAAGGTCAACGCTGCACTTCAGCAGAAATGATTTAAGTTTACTGATGGATCAGCAAACATGATAAAACATCCAGTATTTAATCAGGTAATGTTTACATAAATATGAGCAAATGTATGCACAGTGTGGCTTGATATTCCCTTTGATTGGTTCATTAATATTCAATGCTCAGAGATATAAGAAAACATCACAGAGTCACATACATCTACAGTCCCGTGGTGAAAAACGAATGCAAATACAGACAGTTTATTACAAGAAACACAACACTGAGGACAGACTATAGAAGTTAAACAGTGATGCTAATGAGGTGAAACAGGAAACAGGTGAGTGACCACTGAGGCATGTGACTTGGTCATGTGATGCACTGGGGCTGATGGGTAGTGTAGTTCTGCAACATTCAGCACTACCATGACAACTAATACATAAACCACATTTACACCTGCATTAGAACCGCCTGAGTGATCATTTTATGAGCATTATTAGTATTTATCTGCTTTACATCACTAGATAATAATCTGCTATACATTTTACAGTTTTTACAGTCAATAGCAGTAACCACTACTGTACTATTGTGTTTTTATGTAAATATAAATCAGTTTATCCAGGTGAAAAGGTATTTTGGTGGTTTTAAACACATGAATAGATGTTTATCTGCAATAGTTTATTAATGATTAATATAGCTGGTTGATTGGTTTAACTGTTTGTCAGTCCCTCTAAGTGTCAATACATTCTGTGTATTTAGACTGTGCTGAACTGAATAGATTAGCTGGCTTTAAATTAAATTAAATCTTTATGATGATGAAACATATAATAAATAAATAGATATATTTAAACACAAACTTGAGGAATAAAATACTCATTCTGGTGATAAACAACTTCTTTTTAACAAGTCACATAACCAAACACTTTTCTCAGAAAGGAGTAACACACGTACTCATGGCCCTGAGGTCAGACAGCGCCATCTTGTGGAACAAGCCGCCATTTTGTGTAACCAGCCTGTTTGAGCTTCAGCGATCAGCAAGCTAATGTTAGTGTTGCAGGAGCGCTGGGAGAACGGGAGGGGCCCAGGGGATAACTTTAGTCAGGTAGGGAATGACACTGCAGAAGAATTTGGAGTGTTTGATCAGAGTTTTAGCTCTTCAGTGGTTAATCCAGTGGTGGCTCCATGGAAGATCATGTGGCCTGATATAGACTGGTATTTATTAGAGGTCAGAATCAATCATCAGTGTAATGGCTTGACGCACCTGTTTTCAGGCCTCAGTGTGCATGTTGCTTGAAGATGCACCTTATTTCCACAAAGCAGATCCTCTATAACTTTCCTTTTCATCTGAAGATAGATGGACCTGAGCAATTTCCATAGGTGCAGAGTGACTCGGGATGAGCGGAGGTCAGGAGCTGACGCTATGTGCTGATTCTGAATCTGAGCAGATCTACAGCTACAGCATGTGAATAAACATTGATTACTTCCTGAAGAGCTTCCTGACGGCTTGTTACATGTTACAGAGAAACCGTAAAGAATAAGTGTAAACTCCTCCGTCCTGAAAATATCGGAAAACTTAAAGTTACAGCTTTACCTCTGACTGTTAAAAAGTGCTAACACTGGAGACTCCTTCCAGAAATACATGTCCTTGCGTTAAGCTATACTATAAGGTAATATAAACTAGGGTTTGAATTTCAGGCGTCACTACTGTCAGAGCTGCTGTTAGAGAAAATGAATCAACACCTCGTCATCAGTCAGAAGTGAGAATTGTGTGCGGGGTTGATTTTGATTATTCGGCTTGTTTAGTTTTTTTTTATTATTAAAAGGAGAAGTGTTACTGTGTTAATGTTATTGATGATGTACAGTATTAATGCACAACTTAAATGAATTTGAATGTAAAGCGTTATTATCCCTCGGTCGCTGTGTCACAGGTCAGAGGTGCCAGAGTCAGAAGAACTGACGCACCGAACTCTGGAGCTGTGCTTCAGTTTCCTCCTCTAAACAGAGAAATCAGAGTTTTTATTAATTAATACACATCATCCACATGCAAGAGGTGAACAGATGTGTATTTATCCTTCTTGTACCTCTCACAGGCACTCTGACTCTTGATGCCACTCCCTTAGAAGGAGGAACATTTTCAAACCCAGCGTCTCTCTTTGGAAACAAAGTGAGCTCACCTCTGAGAGCAGCACATGCTTTCACACCTGTCTGTCCTTCTTCATTCTTCTCTCACCTCATCATGGTGAACAGCATTATGGGATTGTCTGGGTGAATCCCAAAGCTCTAACAGATGCTTCCATGATTCCTCGATCCTCCTTTCTTCAGCCTGCCCTCCAGAAATGGATTGAAGTCGGCCATCTTTAAGGACGCATGACTTCTTTAAACACATTCGCAGGAACCGACGAATGAGTGGAGAGGAAGCGTTTAGATTTCTAGACACCCTTGTGGTAGAAATCTTAATTAAATAATTAAATTTTAAAAATCCTTGGATGAACATTGATTAAAATGTATCTGGCTTTAATAGGTGGCTATATGAGAAGACAAGTGATGAGTGGAATTTTGTTTAGGCTACAATATTAAAAACACACGGCTGAACAGATATCACTAACGTTATTTTAAAGTTTTAGATTTGAGACTTCCTTGTAGACCTTTTTAGATCAAAATATTTCTCCTTTGAAAAAATAATTTTTTCAGTGCATCCCTAATAAATCTATGTAACTGACATTAGCTATATCCATGCTAATGTTAGCTAAGTGCAACGCAGACTGATAGATTTTATTTTACATTAATGAACTCAAAATATTCAAGGAAGCCTGTCTAAATTAATCGAATAGCTCCACCACTTTGGCTATGCTGATGATGTGTATTATAATAACGCTCTATGTCTCATCAGGGCCCGTGTTTAAACACGTCCTTGGCGACGCTCCCTCGCTGTTTCCGACGTGGCGCCATCTTAAGGCCTGCTTTATTACTACATCAGTGAAGTGAAGTGAAGATGGATCAAATCGGCATGAACGTAGACTTGAGGAGCAGAACTTTCTCAGAAATCAGTCGCAATTTTTTCAGATCAAACAATAAAATACATCATAAAAAATAAATACAACAAATATATTACAAATATTACAGTTAATATACAATAAAATTACTTCTCTGATTGAACATAAAATATTTTATATATGTTTTAGAAGCATCCGCTCCGTGTTGTTTATAATACTGAAACAGAGTGAACACAACACACTACTGCACTAAGAGGATGTGATCTAGCACAAGACAAACTCACCATGTATTTTTCTAAAAAAAATAAATAAAAGAGAGACAATTTTCATTTCCACTTTCCAGTTCAGGTTTAATTAACACAATGAATTCAGACAGTTAATTAGCCGTAGCTGTTCGGTCAGTAGTGTGTCGAGTGCGAGGCTTCCTGGAGTGACCAGAGACGGTGAGACGAACATTAGTGACACTTTAACCCAAAACGAACCATTTCCCAAAGTCGCTTTACTCCAAATTAGCATCAGAGTTCAATTACATTTGGGGCAATAGTGATTATTATTATTATTATTGTACTGCTGCTTTAATGTGTGTTCAGTGGTAATAATGGTACAGTCTGAAATGGGGGGAGGGAGAAAATAAATAACTAATAGTGAGCTTAAGCAGTGCAGTGTGTGTGTGTGTGTGTGAGATAGTTTACACACATGAATACACACATGCAGTCAGTCCACTTAGAGTAATAGCTACAGCCCACACACACACACGCGCACACACACAAAACTGTGCAGAAGTAAACACTCCTTCATGTTCAGCACTGCACACAGGAAGTCCAGCAGTACAGTGACGTGTTAGGGAAGGAGGAAAGGGGGACATGGGTAGGGAGGCGGGGCTTCAGTTCATAGGGGCAGGGCTTGGACGTAATTGATGGGAAGGTGTTTGTTGATCCTCAGCCTTCCTGTCCAAAGTCCTCGGTGAACCTCTTCACCTTCAGGAGGTCTTCAGCATTCACCGTGGGCCGGGTGGTGGATAGAGAGCGCAGCATGTCGGCCTGGGACACACGCACGCACACACACACGCACGCACACGCACGCACGCACGCACACACGCACACACGCACATCTTAAAATATCATGTACTCTAACATATATGCATATGTGTGTGTGTGTGTGTGTTTGGGGGTGGGGGGGTCTTACCATACACACTATGGGCTCCAGCAGTTTGTCTCCAGGCACATCCATCCAGGTCATCTCCATAGCAGCAGGGTCACCAGGAGAACATGGGGTCAAAAGGTCATCCACCATCACAGAGGGGTTACCACGGGATGGACCTCGTACCTGCGGAGTCACCACGGCAACCAGCGTTAACTACAACCACACGTTTCTCTCTTCGAATGTGGGCGGGCCCTTTGCTCAGTTAAACATGGACACGCCTCCTGAGGGCCTCCAACACAAGGCTGATCTCACTGATGATGCTGAAGATGACACAATTAATAATGTAACTAGCAAACTAACTGTTTAGCCCTGAGTGTAGCATAAAGGTGTGTAGGTGGTATAACAAATCCGCACAACGTGTGTGTGTGTGTGTGTGTGTGTGTGTGTGTGTGTGTGTGTGAGAGAGACCTTCTTGAAGTGTGTGGCAGACTGCACTTTGCGGACAGGCTGCATGAGAGCGTCTCTGACGATGATACTGATGTCAGCGCCGGAGTAGCCGTCGGTCTTTTGTGCGAGTTGGCGCAGGTCGGCCTCGCTCAGGCTGTGGGGCGTGTTCCCTAAATGGAGACGGAACATGGCGGCCCGAGCAGGCTCTTCTGGAAGCGGAATGTAGATCCGTTTCTCGAACCTGCACCACACACACACACACACACACACACACACACACACACACACACACACA
>JAOTRR010000056.1:5800425-5810845 GCA_028570945.1 Gogo arcuatus
AGCTGAAACTATTTAAGCTCTCTGGATAGATGTAGTAATGAGAATTTAAGACTATGACTGTATTCGTCTGATCATTTCCACCATTGGGAGAAGGGGGCGGGGCCACCAAAGGAGTGGGTGTACCTGACTTCGGCTCTTGTCTTTTCTGCACAGACTCTGGGTCCAAATTTGACAACATGGCAGAAGTATTTTGGCTTCATTTCTATAGAATGGAAGGCAATGGAGCCACGCCCTCCATGTTTTCTACAGTCGATGTGTATTACAACAGGAAGTCCACTTTTTGGCCAATTCTAAAATCGGCACACATATTGCTGTGTACAAAGTCACTGGTTGTGGCAGATGTTCCAATGTGCAACTGAACTGACTTGCTAATTGAAGCTAGCTATGCTGATCTGCCTGGTTTATATTACATCAGTCATGTGATGTAAGACTTGATGGAATGGTCATTGTGTAATTAGGATGTATTAATAATGACCACAAACAAACATCAAAATCAGCACCGGAACACAAAACCAATGTTTTTCAAAACTTGCCCTCTGAATAGAAGAGCGAAGTCCACATGGACAAATATAACATTGTAAAGGATTTTGATCAGATATATTCTGCGTGGCCAAGGGTCTGTTATCCTCTACATGTGTTCTTGTTTCAGAATTAGGGTTATTTCTGTCCTAGGGGTTTTTGCTAATAATGTTGAAATGGACCCTTTCATTTCCTTATCTTCCGGCCCAACATAGATCGTCATAAGACTCTTTCAGACCAAACGGTTCTAGGGATTCATTTAGAGGAACTGCCCCCTGAGAACTACATACCTTCAAGGGCTTTTTTCCTGTCTGCGTTCACACCACCAGTAGGAACACTGAAGTGATGTAAGCTGGTCGACAGTTGGTATAGCGATGTCACTTCTGCACAATATACAACAACAAGATTTGTCCATGTTTTTTTCCCCATTTTTAACGCTGATGTTACGAGCTGTTGTTTACATCGCTAACGTTTAACATTGATTTTTAAAAATGGCGGCTGCTGGTGCTGCATTGGCTCATGTGTTTGGTGCAGACATTTTTGTTGATTGGTCAATCACTGTACACTTACATCACTCATGGTTCCTCATGTGCTGGGAGAGAACCTACCCTGAAGTAGGAGCTAAAAAAGTCCCTCAAAATGGTGTTCTAAGAACTATAATGATCCTCAGTTCCTGCAGTGCGGACACGCAAAATAGGGGGAACTTCCTCCAACAGTTCTAAGAACTATAAAAAAAAAAAGTTCCTCCATTCTGAAAGCACCTATAGTACTCAAGTGTGTCATGTTAGTCACTGCTTCTCTAGCTTGTCCCCAGACACCTCCCTCCCAGTGCAGACTGATGTTAAACCACGCCCCCACCAGCTGCAGCACTGTTTGTAATAAAGAAATAAATGTAAAGGTTGTAAATTTTTGCAGGTATACCAGAGTGAGCAGTGTGAAAAATACATTGATGCCACGTCAGAGATGAATTCGAACTGGATGAGGTGAGCAAAGCACTGCTGAAGAATGCTGTGTCTTTGTTTAAAGTCATTGATTTTACCATTTCATATTGGTTAGAAAGCTTTCGTATTTGTCCTGCCACTAACTGATCTCTCCCTTTTACTTTCTCTCACTCTGGCCATTATTTCTTATTTTTCACTGTGTCTCTTTCTAATTCTCTCAGGTACGTGAATTGTGCTCGTAATGAGAGAGAGCAGAATCTGGTGGCATTCCAGTATCAAGGTGGGATTCTGTACCGTTGCAGTCAACCAATCGAACCAGGACAGGAGCTCTTGATGTGGTACGAAGAGGATTACGCCAAGGACGTCACGTTTGATTACCTCTGGAACAAAAAGTGCTCTGAAAACAGTTATGTCTAAACTTCTTTTATTTTTGAATTTTTAAAAACAAAATGTATTTGTAAGACACCCAGCAGCACCGTGGAGAACACAGCAGACCCAGGTTATGTTTCTCAGTGGAGATTTAACTGTCAGTCCTGTGGCACCTGGGAGGCATTTTTAAAAAAGATTTCAGGGTCATTTTGGCTTAGTGGGAATTTGAGATCGGGGAAAAAAATCAGCGCTTATCACTCCCGCTTATCACCAGATCCCATTCTCCCAGTACAAACCTGTACCATACCACATCCAAACTTTCCACATACCCCCACCACAGGTCAGGGTTGGGCTAGTGAAATATGCAAGCTGCCCCGTACCCAATCTGTTTGTCAGTCTGGTGCTATTTTCCCCAAGATCCCAAGGTAATTAAAGCAGGAGCATGGTCTCACCAGAAGGGAGCATCCCATTCCAGTTGTGGAAGAGAACCACACCCTCAGAAACTGAAGTCCTGATTTTCATCACAACTACTTTATACTCAGCACTGAAACATTCAAAACTTGTTGGATGTTTATTTTGGATGGTGTCAAGAGAACAATATCTGCATATAACGGCGATGTTCGCTTTAGCCTGCTGTACTGAACCCCTCTCCAACCTTCACTGCACCATGATGTCCTGTCCATGAAAACCACAAGCAGGAGTCTTGATGTGACATGGCACACCGTTGACAGAATCAGACCCCCACCTTATACAGTTTCAGTTTAACACCAAGACAGTGAACACACAGGGACTAGATCACATGACGTAGCACCCCAGATACCCCATTCCCTCTCAGGACCTGCATGTTTCCTTTCAATTCCTAGGTTCAGTTATTGGATGCAGTTACCTAATCTGGGAAAATTCTTAGCCATTGTTCTGGAGAAGAGTATGGTTCTCCTGTAATTACAATATTCCCTCTTGCTCCTTTTTTAAAATTAGGGACCACCATCCCAATTTTCCAGTCCAAGAGTAAAGCCCCAAATCTCTATGCAACATTGAAGAGGTGTGTTAACATGTCCCCAAGCTTGACCAGTGCCTTAAACATCTCTGGCTGAATCTCATCCACTCCTGTAGCCTTGCCACTATGAAGGATTCTCACACAGGAGAAGTCTCTTTGAATGGTGGGACTTCAAATTTGTTGCTCACTGAAGCTTTGGCTCAACATCCCCAAACAACCTGCGAGGTTCGCACCATGAGTGATGAATCCAACTCACCACCAAGTGGTGGTCAGTCGACCCTCTCTTTCCCCGAACGTGTAAAATATATGGTCTTTAATCTGACCTTTGGACCAAGGTGCTCTGGAAACAAGTACACATACACTACATAGTTAAAAGTATCAGCCCAAAGAGGCCCAAACCTGTTCCAGCATGACGATGCCCCTGTGCACAAAGTGAACTCCATGAAGACATGGTGTGTTAAGGTTGGAGTAGAAGAACTCGAGTGTCCTGCACAGAGCCCTGACTGCACTCACCCCCACTGAACCTTTACGATAAAATTGAATGCAGATTTTATGCCAGGTTTTTTCACCTGACATCAGTGCCTGATCTCACTAATACTCTTGTAGCTGAATGAACACAAATTCCCACAGCCACGCCCCAAAATCTAGTGGGAAGCCTTCCCAGAAGAGTGGAGCTCATTATAACAGCAAAGGTTCCTCATGGATTTGGAATGGGATGTTCAAGAAGCACATATCGCTGTGATGGTCAGGGGTGCACATGCTTCAGGGGTTGGTCCCGGTAGCTCTAATCTGGGCAAGGCACACATCATTGCCCTTTCCTGTTTCTGCATAAGAGTGCCCCCATGCAGAAAGCAAGGTCCATAAACTAATGATTTGCAGAGTTTAGTGTGAATGAACTTGGTTATAAATGATCAGGAATTGTATCTTTGACTGCAAGGTTTTGTCACCCAACAAACCTCACTAATGCTTATGGTTAAATGCAAGCAAATCTCTGCAGCTGTTTCCTTAAATCTAGTGAAAATCCTTCCCAGAAGATCAGTTACAGTTGCAGGAGTTTGGAGATATCCTCCAAGCTTAACCTCTTCTCACACAGTTTCTGGTTTAGTGCTGGATTCTTCATACTGGCATTGATAGTAGTTTGAATTTAACTGATGCCTGATCTGCTTAGCCTTGACAATAGTTGTTGTATAATATTGCTGACTTTTTAATATTTTTTTTACTACAGATATGAACTGCACCTTTTTGCAAGTCTTCACTTGCTCATTATGTCCACTTTCCTATACATCTGAAATTTACCTCCACAAACACATCAAGAGATGCCACTACGAGGAATACCTGAGACGCCTGAACTCAGGAGAAATTGTTGGCCTCCCGGTTAACACCTCTCAGGACCAACTCGAGAGAAACAATTACCATTGTTCTTTTTGTGGGAAGGGTTTTACTTATCAGAGTGCTCTCCAAAGACACCAGCGCTTTCACACAGGTGAGAGGCCGTATAAGTGCGCGCAGTGTGGGAAGAGCTTTACTCTACCGGGTGGTCTCCAGCTACACCAACGCATTCACACAGGAGAGAAACCATATGAGTGCCCACAGTGTGGAAAGAGCTTTAGTGAGAAAGCAGCTCTTCGAAGACACCAGCGCATTCACACTGGAGAGAAACCGTATCCCTGCTTACAGTGCGGGAAAAGCTTTACTGAGAAAGCAGCTCTTCAAAGACACCAGCGCATTCACACTGGAGAGAAACCGTATCACTGCTTGCAGTGCGGAAAGAGTTTTAATCAACAGAGTCATCTTGAAAAGCACCAGCGCATTCACACCGGAGAGAAGCCGTATCACTGTTTACAGTGCGGAAAGAGTTTTAGTCAGCTGAGTAATCTCAGAAAACACCAGCGCACTCACTCAGGACACAAGCTGTTTTAGTGTTTGCAGTTTGGGAATTTTTTTTTTTTCCTCAAACATAACTCCAGGAAATCAGACTTTCTTACACTGACCACACAGTTATGTTTCTGATCACATTTCATGTTTCTAAACAAAGTAGAAGGCTGGGAACAGGAGGGTCATGGATGCAGCTCAGCAAGCAGCCGCAATCAAATGTCCACCACAAATATACAGGACCGAATTGTACCACATAAAACATGACTTTAAAAAACTGCATAGACATTTGTGTAAAAAAAAAAACAAAAAAAAAACTATATGCAAATATAGACGGGTATCTCCTCCACCCAACCAGGCATGATTATTTAAACAAATAATTCTGTATTGTAATAATCTGGTTTTGGAAGTCTTTATTACAGTTTTACTGTACTAATCAATTCACTCGTGTTGTCTGATTTTAATTTGATGTAATTTGAATGCTAGTATACATGGTATTACCTTCGTAAATATCTTTATGTACTATTAAATTGTAATGTACTCCTAAGTTTAACTGAAGGTTGAGTTCTGGTTTTGGAGTGACAGTCGTTGTGATGACTCCTATGATTGTTTTAATGTTTGACCCTTCTCGTTATAAGAAATTGAGGGAGGGGCCATTTTAATATCTGTTATCTATCTGTTACCAGGGGCTTCATCTGGAGCTGGTAATTCTCCAGGTCTTTCAAAAAAAGCACAGTGCAGCTGATAAAGACCTCTTTTTTTTCTGTATAGTTCTCTTGCTTTTCTTCTGTCTTTGTTTTATAACACTGATGTTGATATGTCATCATTTAGGATTACTCTGATTTCATGCAGCTGATTTATTCCAGCTGATTAATGGTTTTGTCTTTCAGATTATTGTTCCATTCTGTTTTGATTAACAGAGCTAACCTGGGCCCCAATAAAACCCAAAAAAATTCTCGCGACATGTTTGTCCCCCTATTATCACTGCTCTTATACAGAGATCGGCTCATGTGAAGTTGTGACTCAGATACCCCGTATTCCTTTGGTACCCTATCAACAAAGGTCAAGGCCCACAATCATGGGCCTTATCCAGATCCACAAAACAAATATAGGATTAGTGGATTAATGTACTCCTGTGACCCCACAGAAAGCTGTGTAAGAGTAAAGAGCTGGTTGAGAGTTCCATGGCCTGGATGGAAACCAGATTGTTCCTCCTGAATGCTAGGTTACTAGGAACTATTGGACAGAGACTCCTCTCTCCAACCCTCACATTAACCTTTTGTGGAGGAATGTGATTCCCCTGAAATTGGAATACACGCTCTGGTCCATGTTTTTAAAAAAAAAAAAAAAAAGGGCCACTATCCCACTGTGCCCGTCTAAAGGCACTGCCCCAGATCTCCATCCAACATCGAGGAGGTGTGTTTGCCACATGACCCCAACCTTGTCCAATGCTTTCAACATCTCCACCCAAATCTCATCCACTCCTGCAGCCACTATGAAGGCTTCCAACCACTGTAACCTCAGCCACAGAGATGGAATTCAAACACCAGAGATTTCTGGCACTGCCTCCTGAAGGAAGGGCATGGCCACTGGGTTAAGGAGTTCTTCAAAGTGCTCCTTAGATTGCTCCCAAGGTACTGAATGGTTTACCAAAACATCTTGGAAGCCACAGAAAATATTTTCCATGACCCTTCCAGACTCCTCCTACAACTGAGCTTTCACTTCTTCTGCAGCCTTTCTTGTTTTCCTATGCCTCTCAATTGAATCAGGAAAGCCCTTTATGAGCATTAATCAGAAGGGTTTCTTCAGCTTGTTGGGGTCCCTCAAACTAATGCCTCCTAGGGTTTACATGCTGGCTGGCACAGACCACCTTCTGGCCACAGCTTGCTGCAAACTGCTCTATTATTGAGGCCTTGAACATGGTCCATTCAGGCACCGTGTCTCCAGCCACACTCTGTACAAGGGAGTTGTCCATTCATATGGTGTTAAATTTATGGTCATGGAATGATGCAAGGTCAACAGATTGCTTAGGGGAAGCCATGGCCTAATGGTTAGAGCTTTGGGACCAAAAGGTCACCGGTTCGATTCCCTGGAACAGCAGGAATGGCTGAAGTGCCCTTGAGCAAGGCACCTAACCCCCAACTGCTCCCTGGGTGCTACAGCAGAGCTGCCCACTGCTCTGGGTATATGTGCTCACATCTCCAAATGGGTTAAATGCAAAGAAAGAATTTCACTGTGCTTTAAAGGTACATGTGATGAATGAAGGCTTAAACTTCCTAAGAAAAAAAAAATGTTGATATGACTTTGGGCAGAAATCCAGGGTTCAACCACAGGTTACTCTGAAGTTATCTGGCCACCAGGGTGACCTTAACTTGGAGGAGCATAGTGGACTAAGTCACTTTTGCTTCCTTCAGAAAGTGTGTAACCAATTTGTCAGGCAGCATCCATGGTGCTGTGACATACTGCAGTGGCCACTACATACACCTTCAACATAGAAAGAGACTTTCTGATGTCTAGTAGTTCCATTAGGTTCCAGCCACTGCACTGGATCCAAATGATGGAGGGCACATCATTCTCAAAACAGTTTCCACTGGTGAGCATTCAAGGTCCATGTACTAGGGGCTCTTTTTGTTTAGGAGTGTCTCATGGGCTGCTGGGTCGCAGTTCCTCCTGTGAGCAAAACCCACAGGCACAGTTAACCTGGTTAATTCCAATTAATTTTTGCATGCTACTGAGTGCTGAGTTGAACATCGCAGTTGAACTGCTTGTTTACTTTCAGACTGGACATGTCTCCCAGACATGACCACAGACATAGCTTCCTTGCGCTCCTTGGCTGAGGAAACCGAGGAATGAACAGAGAATTTAAAAAACAGCTCTGCAGAAAGAGGGGATAACAGTGAAAAATGTGCTCCAATCACAGAGTTGTTTCCAGCTAAAATTTTATGCTAGCTATGAGTAGAGTCTCAATACAGAAGAAACTCTTAGACCTGCTGGTTGATTAGACAATAAGGTGTGGGAGATAGAGCAAAGGCATCAAGCATTGCAGCTATCCACTGGAGTGGAGCTTGGTTGGTGACCAGAGTGAAATGATGACCAGACAGATAGTACCTTAGCACGGTTACTGCCAACTTGATGGCCAAGGCTTTTCTCTCCACAGCCTTGTAGTTCTTCTCAGCAGGGAGTAGCTTGAAGTTGATGTACAGCACAGGGTGCTCTTCACCCTCTGACCTGTGAGAGCACGGCACCCAGGCCTGTCTCTGAGGCATCCATCTGGACGATGAAGGGGAGGTCAAAGTCTGGGTTTCGGAGGACGGGGGGCGGTGGTGAGGGTCTTTTTCAGGGCCTGGAATGCCTGCTCTTTGTTTGGTCCACCTTATCCTGTCCGGCTCCTGCTTCTTGGTTAGGTCTGAGAGGGGAGAGGCTAGAGAGAAGTTAGGCATGAATCTACGGTAATTACCGGCTAGCCCCAAGAAGGGCATGTACCTGGCGCTTGGAGGTGGGCTGGGGGTAATTCTGCACGGCCTCTATCTTTTTCTCTTGGGGCTTCAATAGGCCCCAGCCACCCAGCCAATGCGATAGCCTAGGTAATGTGCTTCGGTCAGCCCCAGATGGCACTTCTGGGGGTTGGCAGTGACCCCAGCCTTTCGTAGCTCCCCCAGGATGGATTTGAGATGGTGCAGGTGGTTGGTCCAGGTGGACGAATGGATGATGATATCATCCAGGTAGGCAGCGGTGAAGTCCCGATGGGGGTGCAGGACATTGTCCATGAGATGCTGGAATGTTGTGGGCACCCCATGGAGGCCAAAGGGGAGGACCTGATACTGCCAGTGGCCTGACGCAGTGGTAAAAGCGGTCTTTGGATAGGCCACCTGCCAGCAGCCCTTGGTAAGGTCGAGGGTTGAGACGAAGCAGGTCCTACCTAGCCTGTCAACCAGGTTGTCCGCCCTGGGCAGGGGGTAGCTGTCAAGGTCTTAGAGCGCATTGAGCTTCCTGAAGTCGTTACAAAGCCTCAGACTTCTGTCGGGCTTGGGCACTGCCACAATGGGACTTGACCAGGGGCTGGTGGATTCTTTGATGCCGGCATGTAGCATTTGAGCCACTTATTTAATCATCCTCTGGGACGCGATAGGGGCATTGCCGATGGGATGCAATGTTGCCAGATAACCACCCGGGGGGGGGGGGGTTATGTCGTGCTGGATAAGGTGGGCCCTGGCGCCCAGAGAGGTTTGGTGAACCAGGGTACAGGTGGACAGAAGGGCTTGTGTAGAGTAGTGGCACAGGTTTGATCCAGCATTTTAGCAAGTTGACATTATGTTTTGGGTGTTTTTCCTTTACCCAGCTGTTGCAGGTAGTTCACCAGCCCCACATGCTCGACCATGGTGAACAGACCCTGCCACCAGGAGCGCCAGGAACTTGCAGTTGGCAATGGGGACAAGGAGAAGGATGTGATCATCAGGGCAGCGAGCATGTGTTGGGCAATGAGTCCTCTCAAACAGATCTGTAGATGGAAGTCGACACACATCTGACATAAGTTGCATTACATTAATGGGGTTATCCTTATTCTGGGGGATAAGAGCAGCCTGGGGAGTTCGGGGTTAGGTGCCTTGTTCAAGGGCACTTCAGCCATTCCTGCTGGTCCAGGGAATTAAACCAGCAACCTTTTGGTCCCAAAGCTGCTTCTCTAACCATTAGGTTAGACTGCTTCTCCAGTTTGGAGACAAATGGCGTACCTTGGTCTGTGAGCAAATCTTTTGGGATTCCTACATGGAAGAACAGCAGAACCAGTTCCTTGGTGATGTTTTTAGATGTGGCCTTCCAGAGGGGGATGGCCTTGAGGTAGCAGGTGGCATAGTCCACGATGTCAGGAATGTGTTCTTGACCCTGGGCTGACTTGGGAAGGGGACCCACCAGATCCATGCCCACTATCTCAAAGGGAATGCCGATGATGGGCAGAGGCACGAGTGGGGCAGGGGCAGCTTTCTTTGGGGCAGTATGCTGGCAGTGGGGGCAGCACTGGCAAAAGTTCTTGACCTCAGCCTTCATCCCAGGCCAGACGAAGCGGTCCCTGATCTTCTCCAAGGTGCTCTGGCCCGCGAGGTGGCCGCTAAGGGGGTTGGAGTGGGCCAGGTGCATGACAAGGTCCACCTTGGAGCAGGGGACGACCAGCAGGTCTACCTCTTGGCCTCGTCGTTCTGTATGTTGTTATAGGAGGCCCCAGCGGACCAAGAAGTAGGACTGGGGAAGAGGCTGTCCCGGCTGTTGGTCCTTCCCTTCCACCCACCGTACCCGTTCCCAGCAGTTTTTGAGTCGCTCATCCTGTTTCTGCTCCTGCCCAAAGTTCTCTTCGCGTGTCACCTGCTTAAACACACACGAGAGTGGGTTAGAGGTGGTGTGAGACTCACCTTCAGCAGTGCGCTCCTCAGCCTCCTCACGTTCCTCAGCCAGGCACACGTCTTGGAGTGGCGGTGTGTGGTCCATTGGCCTCTGGGGCGCTCGTCATCACCTTGCCCTTCTGGTGTTAAGCAGCTCCTTTGGGAGCCCAGGCCTGTCTCGCCCTAGGAGGAGAGGAACAGGGAAGTCAGGAACCACACCAACAGTTAATTTCCACTCACCTGTCTCATCTCCAATTTTGATGTGAGCGGTGGCCACCTCTCATGCGTCCCCATGCAAGTCAAGTCAAGTTTATTTGTATAGCGCTTTTAACAACAGATATTGTCGCAAA
>JAOTRR010000056.1:6149278-6162948 GCA_028570945.1 Gogo arcuatus
ACACACACACACACACACACACACACACACACACACACACACACACAGAGTGCAGGAAACTCACTAGACACCTGTACACATTATATGTAAAATTATGATGATCCATCACTCAGGTGTGTTCTGCTCAGTGTGGTCAAAGATCAGTGAGTCTTCACCAGCACACTTAGCTAATCATTTCTCTTGAGGTGAAAAGTTATTCTCACTTTACATTATCATCATAAACACCAAATCACAAGAAACATGACAAAGAATTACAACACATTTTAAAATCCAACATATTACTGCAGCCACAAAATATAATTTTATATCATTTAAAACATTTCTTCTTTTTGGTTTCACAGTCAGTGCTGAGGATTTCGGTTTTCAGTGACTTTCTCTATGTTCACTGCTTGTCAGCATGTATACAATATAAAATCAGACTAAGCAGAGAGCTGAGAACATAATGTGTTTGGAGAACATGTAAAATTCTGTGTTTGTGTTATGTATGAGATCTGAGACAGCTTTCTCAGCTTGTCTTTTCGGCAGTCTTGTTTTATAAAAACTCTGACTGAACTCAACCCTGCAGTGAAATGTCAAAGATTCTGCTTTCACATGTGATGTGAGAACACCATGGCTCATAGTTAAATGTTAACTAAATATTTTCAGAAACAGGATTAGGTAGAGGCATGCTCAGGAGAAGACTACAGCTCATAAAGACTACAGCTACAGGAATTTCACTCACTCACACTGTCTAGTAAAGTTCTATCCCTAGTCTGTATTAATGCACATAACCCACTCATTATTCTTTATTAAATTGTTTTATATCATGCTTGAATTCTGTATCCTGATTGGGCAGAAGGTTTTTCTATAAAAATGAATAATATTATAATAATTTTCTGTAACAGCAGCTCTGACAGTAGTGCAGCTGCAAATCACAAGTTTATAAAATGTTAAAAATGTATGTAATTGTTGATATGGTGACGTTTTCTGTAAGGAGAGGTTTATGTAACATTTATGGAAGGAGTCTCCAGTGTCAGCGCTTTGTAATAGTCACAGGTAAAGCTTTAACTTTAGGCTTTCTGACATCTTCAGGACAGAGGAGTTTACATAAGTGCAGGAGACGTCTTTAAGGTGTTCCTCAGGGCTCTGTATGTGGAACGCTGTTTTTTAATGGTGTGTTCTGCTGTTCGCTTTATTATGCTAACCATACACCAGAAGACTTTGAAAAGACTTTTAAAAGGCAGCTTCTCACATCTAAAGACAATGGATCTGAAAGCACACAGTCTGAAGTGCATGGTACAAGTGCATTTAGGGCATGTCCAAATCCACTTTTGCTAGTTTAATGGTGGAAAAAAATGGTAACAGCACCAGGTGCGCATGGTTCAAAAGGGTTGTACTTAGTCTCTTAATTAATAATGGGTGTGTTTTGGGCATAACATGCAATAAACCAATCAGAGTGTCATCTCCCATTCCCTTTAAAAGCCAGGCACGCTTGCACCTTGGCAGACTGCTCTTATAATAGCGGATTCACCTGGTAGTATGAAAGAACGCTTCTCTGCAGAGGAAACGGATCTGCTCACGCGAAGTGAAAGCACAGCAGCACGCATTCAACTGATTAAAAATAAAAAGATTACAGTGTTAAAGATTATTATTGTGTGCATCAAGATAGTTTTTTAAAAATCCTTCTGTTGTCATAGATGGTCTCCTCACACGCTTTCACTTTGCACACGAGCAGATCATCTACCGCAACAGCAGGATTTTCTTTAAATATCTTGATGCACACAATAATAATCTTTCACATTGTAATCTCCCATCCACCCATATCTATACTGCTTATCCCTCAGGGTCGCAGTGGAAGCTGGAGCCAATCCCAGCTGCCTTCGGGCGAGAGGCGGGGTACACCCTGGGCAGTTTGCCAATCTATCCACCCGGAAGAAACCCGTGCACGCAAAGGGAGAACGTGCAAACTCCACACAGAAAGGCCCCATTTGGCCACAAGGTTCGAATCCACAACCTTCTTGCTGTGAGGTGACAGTGCTAAGCACTGCACCACAGTCCACTTGCATTCTGTAACAAGCAGAGTGTATGTGCATTGTGCACTCACCTATGTAGGTGCATGTTACTATCTTGATAATGTACCTTAATATTACCGTGAAATACTGCGCCTTTGACTTCAGACCAGGTTTTTGTTGGTCAATCTCTCAATTGTTTTCCGCTGCCTCAAGATAGCAATGTGCCAACAATACACCCGACCACACTTCATTTTAAGACCAACACGCCCACTGGCACTCAGGTGGGCGCAAGTGCATTTGGTATTTAAATAACATGGGTGCTGGATGGGAAAATGACAACTGTGTTGGCCTTAAGCTAGCAAAGACATTTGTGTTGCGCTTGGCGCCACTTTGCACCAGGTGTAAGATAGGGCCTAATGTGTCATTAGTCACAGAGTTATGCTAGCTTTACACCAAATGATTTTTCAAGTGATTATCTATGATTTTGCAAAATCTGGAGATCTTGCAGGGTCACTATTTGCATGAGGCAAGACTAAAGATAACATTAAACACGGTTGAGTTTATTGGCATGTCAATACAAGAAAAAGACTGACTTAAGACTGACTTAAGATCCTGACCACCTTTCACCAAACGATGGAGATGATGGAGCATTCCCCAACTCTAGCAAAACTCTCATGATTTTATTCCCACATTGGAAATTTGTCTGTGAAATCATTTGAAGTTGTTTGGTGTAAGACCGACATTAATGTTCACATCACATCTGTGAGCTGATCTGAGACCTACCTGAAGTCTCAGGAGTCTGAATGTTTAATGTCTTAAATGCTGATAGCTATAAAATGTTTAGTTAATAAATACAGCATTACATAACCCTAGTAAAGATTCAATATTGTCACTAAGGAGGGACAACATATCTCCCTGTCTCTCCTTCTCTCTTCTTTCACACCCTGTATATCTCTTTGTCTGTCTCTCCCTGTCTCACTCTCTTTCTCTGTCGATCTGTTTCTCATTCACTCTGTCTCTCTCTGTCTGTCTCTCTCTCAGTGTGCTCCTTGGCGTGAGAATGCATGTTGCACTGCGAACACATCAGCTGAGGCTCATGAAGATAACTCGTACCTATACAACTTTAACTGGAACCACTGTGGGATCATGAGTGAAAAATGTAAAAAGCATTTCATCCAGGACATGTGTTTCTATGAGTGTTCTCCTCACCTGGGGCCATGGATCCAGCTGGTACAACCACATCACACTGCACAACTAAACCATGTCTCTGTGGCCATAAAGCTCCTCGTTCTCCTTTCTTCTCTTTAAATTAAAGACACCAGAAATGGTTGGAAGAGTGAGGCCATAGAAGAACCATTTTTGCTGATGCTAAAGAAAACTAAAAAAAAAATATCTCATGATAAATGTGTTTGGTGTGTGGAAGGATGTTTGTGGCAGAAAATAATTATTGAGGATTTTTATTTTGTATTAAAACAAAGATGTTCCTTTATGGCATCACTTTAAAGAACCTTTTCTGTAAAGCACCTTTAAAGGGGCCAGCTCATCTTGCCCAGAATCCAATTTATCCTGCCCCTTCAAGAGCACAGACAGTTTAAGCAACAAGCCTTGTGAGGTTTCTCCAATCGTCCGAGATTTCTTCATCAGTTCTTGCTGATGCACAGGAAACCTGTGACTTCACAAAGTCCTGAAGTTCACATGACTTTGGACTCCGGAGTTGTAAACTCCCTGGTGTGTGTGTGTGTGTGTTTGTGTGTGTGTAGGCAGATACCACTTGGCGGAAGGAGCGCATATTGGATGTGCCATTGTGTTTGCAGGACTGTGAATCATGGTACAATGACTGCAAAAACGATGTCACTTGCAAAGAGAACTGGCACAAGGGCTGGAATTGGACCTCAGGTGTGTGTGTGTGTGTGTGTGTGTGTGTGTGTGTGTGTGTGTGTGTGTGTAATTAACTGATACACCAACAGAATTTAAGGTCATGGATTATGTTTATATTACTCTCATATAGGATAAGATATATTAAGTGTTGGTAAGTTAATATGCAGTTTTACTGTATAGTGTAAAAATGATGGTGTGGATTAAGGATAAAACTCCTCTGGAATATTTATTGGGAATAATATCTTTTTTTCTTACTTGCCAGCTCTGTGTGTGTGTGTGTGTATGTGTGTGTGTGTGTGTGTGTTCACAGGTAAAAACCTCTGTCCTGCAGGAGCTCAGTGCCAGAAGTGGACAGACATTTTCCCCACTGCTCAGAGCATGTGTGAGAAAATCTGGTCCAACTCCTACAAGTACACCACGTACACCAAGGACAGTGGCCGCTGCATGCAGATGTGGTTCACAGGCAAGAACCCTAATAGAAAAGTGGCAGAGTTCTACCTGAACCACGGCTCTCGAACAAAGACAGCCATTATGACAAAACTTTTACTCTCACTTGCTGTCCTTCTCTCAATGCTTTGAAGTGCTAATAAAGAGAAAAGCTCAGAAAAAGCCCCACCCTTTTCCTTTTTTAAAAAAACTCCATGAAGCAAGTTTTTCTATTGTAATTGAGCTCACCATCACCAGAGGGCACTACAATTAAGTATTAACTAAATTAATTTGTATATTCATGATGGTTATATAGAGCAGGACTATTCAATTAGTTTGCAGTGGGGGAATGGGGACCATGAAAAGGTTCCCAAATGAGGGGCCTGAGAAATATGGCTTAAAATATGAGTAATCACATTAACAGATAGAGATACAGTAAAGTGCAACAACACAGGAGTGCATATATGGCATTTTGTAAATGCATAACAACAATATCAGTGTTGAATTGTATCAGAATTGTATCAAGACACATTGGACCAAGACATATCTACATTTAAATGGCAATATACACCATGTTCAGAAATCAGTCCAGGTGAGCCATATCACAGACATTTAGAATTTCACTCATTTAACTAACAGACAACATCCACTTAAGTGCACACAACTGTACCAACGAAAACAAACCATGAGTGCATAGTATTGAATAGAACTATAACAACATATGAGTGCATAGTTATCAAGGCAAATTATTTCTATATTAAAATTGCATCAGACACCTCAATATTCAGTCCATGTGAGCCATACCACATCAATAGATACATTAAGTGCATAATATGGCATTATTAAGTGAATATCAAGACAGGTAATATTCAAATTGCAACATACAACCTGTTCAAAAATCAATACTTATTAATAATTTGATTAACATACCTGTTACCTAACATAGCCTACTTAGCTAATATTGGCCATCTAATGAGAAAAAATGACATTCTTTTCAATTTAGCAAGAGCAGTGAAGTCAGGTGTAAACATTGTCAGTGCAATAGGCATACAGAAGTGCAGATGCTGGGCTGTGAAGGATGTACAATTATTAGTTTCAATGGCATTCATGTGTGAAAATGATGATTTGCATTTGCAAGTTGAGCCAAACATTGTGAGGATAAAAAGTGCAAGACCCCTTGAATTTCTCATGGTAGACTTCATGAGTCCAGAACTTTTCAGAACCTACCAGCTGGAATGACTGTCTCAGGTCATCTGATGACTTAATGTCAATACGTTTGAGCTTCAAAGACACCTCATTCAATGATGTTACCAGCTCATTTGCTTTCAATGTTACGAACCTGGAACTTCGAAGTCCTGACCCATGCATTTGTGTTCCACTCCATGTTTCCCTGTTCTCCCCGTGCTGTGCTAGCACACCTGCTATACATTCGTTTTAGTTACTCTATATAAACACGGCGTGGAGAAGGACATGACGCGGAAAAATACTCGCCATCACATTTTGTCTAGTTGGCACTTTTTGTTTTTTCTCTGCTGCTCTTCCCTGGTTTTTAGACTTGGATTATGTCTCTTGGATTACGAGTTTTCCTGCCATTTTTGGATTGTTTGACTGTGACTCTGACTCTGGACTCTGTTTTTCCAGCTTCTTATTTGCCAGCTGTGCTCAGATTTCTCCCTGGGACTTTGTGACTGTGAATTCCGTGTCTACCCTGCCATTCTCAGATTTTCACTGGGAGATTACCGACTGTGTTGCTGCAACTGCTTCCAGCCTGTGTGCCTCAGCTCTTCACTTGTCAGGTACGCCTCAGTCTTTTATCTGTGATTTCTGTAGCTGCTCATTGGGTCCTAATCTGCACCTGTGACCTTTGGGCCGTGACAAAATTTTTCCAACACTATGGACCCAGCAGACTACGATGCTTTCAAAGCAGCATTGGCTAAACAGGGCTCGATTCTTGGGTCTCATCAGCAAGAAATCGTAGCAGTTCACCAGAGCATGTCCTCCATTACAGACACTCTACAAAGACTCTCCTCCTAGATGTAGAGTCTTCAGGCTTCGATTGCTGGCCAACCAGCGCCAGTGCCAGCGCCTATCAGCCAACTGGCAGCTCCTGCATTACCCCCTACCCGAGAACCTTGTCTGCCTGCTCTGCAGGCATATGATGGCGCACCCGGGACCTGCCGTTCATTCCTTTCTCAGTGCTCCTTAGCTATGGAACTTCAGGTATCTGCCTTCCCTTCTGACAGTTCTCGTGTAGCTTATGTCATCACGCTTTTAACAGGAAAGGCATGGGAGTAGGAGACAGTGGTTTGGGAAACCAGGGCTCCCTGCTGTTCAAGTTTTAGTGAGTTTATGGAGGAAATGCAGAAGGGTTTTGACCATTCTCCCAAGGGCAGGGAAGTGGCAAGACAGCTAATGGGGCTGAAGCAAGGTGCTCAGTCAGTTCATGACTACGCCATTGAATTCCAGACTCTTGCCGCAGCAGTAGACTGGAACGTGAGTGCCTTATATGATGCCTTCTTTCATGGTGATCACCTTGGATGAGATTGCATCTCATGACCTCCCTGAGAGCCTGGATGGCCTGGTGGACCTCGCTGGCCGGGTGAATGCTCGCTTACAGCTGCACAATCAGAAAAGGGATCAGAGGAGGAGCCGTAGGGTCGAACCCAGGACCATCAGCCCTCCATCAGAGGGTGCAACCTCCGATGAATCAGAGCCCATGCAATTAGGCAGGACCCGGGTACCCCAGAGGAAAGAAGGTGCCATCAAAAAACTAGTTCCTGCTTTTACTGTGGACAGTCCGGACATTTCATCTCCCTCAGCCTAGTAAAAGGGTCTGCCCACCAGTAGATGCAGGGATACGGTTGGGCATCTCTACACGTGCTTCCCCTGCTGAAAGCTCAACATTGCCTGTCAAGATAACGTTTCAGAATAAGAGTCAATCTGTCCAAGCCCTCGTTGACTCTGGTGCAGACCAGAGCTGTATCAAGACTTCCTGGGCTGAGGAACTGGGCATCTTCTTGCAGGAATTAAATTATCCCCTTGTGACCAGAGCACGGAATGGGGCTGAACTCAGACCCCATAACTTTGAAGGTTTCAGGTAATCACGTCAAATCAATTTCCTTTTATGCCATGAATGACTCCCTTTAGCCTACTGTGCTTGGCCTCCCCTGGTTACGACTTCACAACCCCCACATCAACTGGAGCGATGGGACCATCCTCTTCTGGAGTACTTGCTGCCTGGCTACCTGCCTGTCTTTGGCTCAGACCCCTCTGGCTCATCTTGCTACCAGCCCTGATGAGACAATGGATCTTTCTAATGTGCCTCCCGAATATCTGGACCTTTGTCTGGTGTTCAGTAAGGCTAGTGCCACCTCTCTTCCCCCCCATCAGCCCTATGATTGCGCTATAGAGCTGTTACCCAGGACTACACCTCCTAAGGGTCATGTCTATTCTCTTTCCCCCCTGGAGAGAGAGGCTATGGACAAATACATCTCAGAGTCACTAGTGGCTGGCATTATCCATCCATCATCTTCCCTGGCAGGAGGGGGTTTTTTTTGTAGAGAAGAAAGATAAGTCTCTCAGGCCCTGTATTGACTATCGGGGACTAAATGCTATCACTGTTAAGAACCAGTACCCCTTACCACTCATGTCTATGACCTTCGAATTACTACAATGAGCTCAGTTTTTCTCCAAATTGGACCTCCGCAATGCCTACCACCTGGTGCAAATAAGAGAAGGGGATGAGTGGAAGACCGCATTCATCAGTCCTACTGGTCGCTATGAATACTTAGTTCTTCCATTCCGGCTCACTAACGCCCCCTCTGTCTTCCAAGCTCTAATCAATGATGTCCTATGAGATTTCATTAACCAGTTTATCTTCATATATCTTGATGATATTCTCATCTTCTCTCCCATGCTTGAGGCTCATCGATCCCACATCAGACAAGTCCTGCAACGGCTCCTGGAGAATCAACTTTTTGCCAAGGCAGAGTTCCACATGCACACTGTTTCCTTTCTGGCCTTTGTGATATCCCCAGGGGAGGTCCAAATGGACCCCGACAAGGTCAAGGCGGTCTCTGAGTGGCCCGTTCCCTCTTCCCATAAGGAACTTCAGTACTTTTTGGGGTTTGCCAATTTCTATTGGAAGTTGCTCAGAAACTATAGCGCCATTGTCACTTCCCTGACCGAGGTAACATCCTGCAAGCACCCTTTCTCTTGGACTAACCATGCCAAGTGCGTCTTTTCTTCACTAAAGAGCAGGTTCACCACAGCGCCCATTCTCATCATGCCTGACCTGCCGCTCAGTTTGTCCTTCAAGTGGATGTCTCGGACATGGGTGTTGGGACCGTCCTGTCTCAGAGGTCAGCCAAGGACAATAAGGTGCACCCCTGCGTGTTCTTTTTTCATTGCCTGATGCTGGCTGAATGCAACTATGGCATAGGAGATTGAGAACTGCTAGTGATCAAGCTGGCCCTGGAAGAGTGGAGGCATTGGTTGGAGGGGACTGAGATTCTGTTTATCATATGGACAGATCATAAGAACCTCGAGTACATCAAGTCTGCTAATTGGCTCAACTCACGCCAAGCCAGATGGTCATTGTTCTTCTCCCACTTTAACTTTGTGCTCTCTTTTAGACCAGGCTCTAAGAATGCTAAGCCAGGTGCTCTCTCCAGGCAGTTTTCTCCGAACTCTCAGCAAGGCACCATTGAACCCAGCTGGACATAGAAACTGCCATCCAGAATGCTCTGTCCAGTGATCCAGGACCAGGTAATGGCCCACCCAACTGCCTTTATGTGCCTCTTTGTGTGTGCTCCCAGGTGCTTCAGTGGGGACACACCTCTCTTCTAGCCTGTCACCCTGGGGCAGCTCGGACTCTCGCTGTCCTCAGGCAACGTTTCTGGTGGCCTACTATGCGGCGGGATGTCACGACCTTTGTGGCAGCCTGTGACGTCTGTTCTAGAAACAAGACGAGCAACCGACCTGTGGCCGGACTGCTAAGACCCTTGCCTGTGCCTCACTGTCCCTGGTCCCACATTGTGGTGGACTTTGTCACCGGCCACTCCAGCTCCAAGGGTAACACCTGCATCCTAACAATCATCGATCGTTTTTCCAAAGCAGCTCACTTCATCCCCCTCCCAAAGCTGCCTTCAGCTAAGGCGATGGCAGAACTGTTAATCAACCATGTGTTCTGGGTCCATGGTTTGCCTGTGGGCATTGTGTCTGACAGAGGCCCTCTCAGCACACTTCTGGAAGGAATTCTGTAAACTTATTGGGGCCACTCCCAGCCTTTCCTCTGGTTTCCACCCACAGACTAATGGGCAGATGGAGCGTACAAATAAAAAATTAGAGATCGCCCTACTGTGCTTGACATCCCGTGATTCTTCCTCCTGGAGCCAGGCTCTCCCTTGGATAGAATACATTCATAACAGCCTTGCCTCATCGTCCACTGGGCTGACCCCCTTCCAGTGTTGCCCCAGTTACCAGCCACCTCTTCTTCCCGAACAGGAGGAGGAGGAGGCATCTGTCCCATTGGCCCAAGCCTTTATCCAACACTGTCACAGAGTTTGGGCGTATGCCAGACATCACCTGTTACGCTCCAGTCATTCATACAAGAGGATGCATGTATGACTGACACCACAGGCCAGCCCCTCTTTACCGTCCTGGACAAAATGTCATGTTATCCATGGCTAATCCCCCCTTAAGGTCTCCTCCCATAAGCTGGCCCCCAGGTTTGTTGGTCCCTTTCCTATTTCTAAGGTCATTAACCCCACAATGGTTAGATTGTTGTTGCCCAACAAGGAGCGCCTGCTCCTGGAAATGCTGCCAAATGGTCCTCAGCCAACTTGATTGCTCTGTCCAGTGACGCTGGGTGGTGGCACTGGTCCCACTCAGCTGTTCTTCTTGGCAGCCGAGCGATGAACTGCTCCAGTGCGACTGCATCAATGACTCCGTCGGCATCGCATTATTCCACCCCCAACCACTGCCGGCAGGAGCTGGCCATAGGTGAATGGCTGACCGACTTCCTCCAGTGTCAGCGCGTGGAAGCACTGACAGTGTTGCTCGGGGGTGCGGCTGACACGCTGCAGGATCACGTGCCTCAGGTCGGCATACTCCAGCCGGTTGTCAGTGGGCAGTTGTTGGGCCGCGAGCTGCGCTTCGCCGGTGAGGAGCAGCAGTAGGCGAGCCATGAGCCGCTCGTCCGGCCATCCCCATGCCTCCGTGGTTCGCTCAAAGAGAGCTAAGAAGGCCTCGGGGTCATTGTGCAGCCCCATCTTCATGAGGGTGACATGGGGAAAGCCCGCTGGCCAGGGCACCTGCAAGGGTGATGAGACACAGGAACGCCTGGCAGTCCTCCTGCTGGGCCTGGAGCAAAGCCTCGAAGTGCCGCTCCTGCTCCTGGCACATGGTGACCAGCGCCTGGTGCTGGTTTTGTTGGGCAGTGGCAAGGGCTTAGATGAACTCCTTGAGTGGCGAGGTGTCCATGACAGTGTTCGGTTCCTCAGTCCCGGGTTTCGGCACCAGCGTAACACCTCTCTGCAGCGGGTTAATGAGGAACTGGGAGGCAGGCTTCAGAGATAAATGTTTTAACTTTTAATAATCACTTTTCAATGGTTATTTTCTTTCTCACATGCACACACACACAACACGCGTTGGGGAACACAGCTCTCTCTCTCTCTCGTTACCGGCCGTCTGAAAGACACACAGAGACACACATTAATAGACAGCCAGTAATTAGACACAGGTGTAACTCATCACATTTTACCTGCTGGGTCAACCTGACTCCTCGCCGTTCACAGCCAACGCTTGACCATACTCCCACTACCACAGTCTGATAATGGAATTTTTAATCAAATCAATCAAGCTGTTTTGGGTTTTCTCATCTATAACCACCTTATCGATTGATGTAAACGTATACTCCTTAACAATCTCCGCGTCTGTAAACAGCTTTTTCTTTTTGCCTAATATCCATGCCACTCATAGCGATGTCGATGTAGCTGTCTCGTGCTCTGTACAAGCCCGAAACAGGGTGCGATGTCTCTGCTCATAACATGATTTTAGCCCCAAAATCTTCTGGCGGTGAGCATCAGATCCCAATGGGAAAGTGGTGTCAAAGTTAGCATGGGTTGTTTAAAATGCCTTCTCAAATTGTATTCTTTACAAACCGATATGCACTCATTGCAGAATAAACACACGGGCCTTGCACAGACAGATACAAACACATACTTCCTTGTCCATTCACTTTTGAATTGCTTGTTTTCTGAGTGAACTTTTCAGGGGTTTTTTAAATAGAAAAAGACATTTTGTCTAACTAACCAGGCTAACATGCTAGCAAGAACAGGACCACAGGTGCTGAGAAGAGTGCGTGAAGACGCGAGGGTAGAGCCAGGGATGACTTTTTTTTAACTGATTGGACAGAGACAAACAGGGATAATTTTGATAAAGTGAGGCAAGACAAACAGGTGGGAAATAATTGTGACACAGGCTCATACAAAAAATTATAAACTTTAATTTAATTTTTTCAATGAATTAATTTTTTAAGAAATAAGTTGCCTACTCAAAGTGCCAGTAAAAATTACCTTGCGAGCCCGCCAACGGAAGAGCCCGGTACAGAGGATATCCATGCAGCGATGTTCCTAGGTCATTTTAGCTGTTTTTTTGTTTTTTTTTACAAAACATATTATACATTTAATTAGACATTAAATGTATAAATACGTTTTATACACAAGTTTTTTAAATTAATACATTTGTTTGTTTAATCACATTTTTTTGGATAACAGCTGCTGAGAAACATGATTAGCTAAATAGGATGACGCATTTTTCTTGTTTCTATTTGAAAGCTATAGCAGACCTGTGATAGACATGCCCAGGGTGTTCCCTGCCTCTCGCCCGAAGTCAGCTGGGATTGGCTCCAGCTTCCCCTGCAACCCTGACTTGCAAGCAGAATAGAAAATGGATGGATAGTCAGATAGCCACACTGTAAGCACAGAGATATGGGGGTGAAAGCCAGTGAAGTAGCTGCTGGAATTTACTGCAACAGAAAAGTGGATCATGATTTATAATATAAGGTGTAATTTTATTAACATAGTATTTTAAAGGTGCCACAGAATGCATTTATTCAGCATTTTAAATTGTTCTCTGATGCCTAAATAGAAGGTACGTGACTTTGGTTGGGGCGAAAAAAATATACACATGCGGTTTTACATGCCCGTTTATAACCCTATGATTTGGCCCTAGAAGGAAACAAGTTGTTTTCCCTTTTTGGTAGGCTCATTAATAGGTTAATGAGCTATGCTCTGATTGGCTGGCTTGCAGCGAGGCACCGCGATAGCTCACACAGAAGCAACATGTCAAAAGCAACAGAACTAGTTAGCTTCTGAGTTATGTCTTGTTGATTAAATATTAATTAGAGATTTACTTGACAAAGGGATGGACAAAGATACATCTTATATTGTAGATTTATATGACAACTGTTGTGAAAACTCGTTCACAAAAGAGAATCAAAGGCTAAAGAGTTGCAGAAAAAAATAGCCTTTATTGAATCAAACAATAAAAGCCGAGTTATTCTGCAGAGTGATCTGCCATACATCACAGGGTTTCTCATTTTATACAATTCTAAAATATCGCAGTTTTACCCCTTTTTGATAATGCTAATAATCTCATTGGTTAATGTCTCACCATACCTCACCAACATTTTCTATTGGGCAGTACATCTCACGCTTCTCATATTTTGTATCGACCAAACATTCTAATACATGAATACACGATTCAGAAAGCATGCAGAAAGAAGTAATGCAGAATGAACAATGCATGATTCAGGGTGTACAATACATGATTCAAAAGACTTTAACCAGACCAGCACAACACATGATAAAAAAATGATACATGATGCAGGTGCAGAATGATTCAGCAAAAATAATACCCAGCAACAAAAACCCTCCAATGAAATTAATCTCAATCTCTCTACTCCATCCACGTATCCACTGTATTTGTGATCATTCACAAATCAACTTACCATCACTTTTAATAGTAAAGTAAGCTTAATTTACTTTAAGATCAACATCATTGTTTTGCTTAACGTGAATAATCAACCAACATGATTGTGTATGTGATTACATATGAAAAAGACCAGCTATTTCCCCCTTTCTGACTTTTAAGTCAGATCACAAGACTACAAAGATAATGATTATGTCAGGTTCGCAGGCAGCTGACGGATGCAATCGCAGGGGAGAGTGGGTGCATCGCAAACTGGCAAACAAATCCAAATCGTAATCTGATACAGTCAGGGGAAAGCAAAGGGTCGAGCTAGGCACAGTCAGAATGTCAGAGGCAGGGCTGAGAGCTAAGTTCGGGAAAGCGGAAGCAAGGTCAAAGTCG
>JAOTRR010000056.1:6406153-6417904 GCA_028570945.1 Gogo arcuatus
GTGTGTACGTGTGTGTGTGTGTGTGTGTGTGTGTGTGTGTGTGTGTGTGTGTGTGCGAGTAGGGGAGGGTTGGTGTGTGGGCGTGGGTGTGGGTGGTGTACATGTATGAATGAACGGGAACAGACAGAGCAAGAGAGAGAGACAGAGAGAGAGACACAAAGAGAGACAGAGAGACAAAAAGACAGACAGACAGGTAAAGTTTCTTATTACTTGGTCACTGAAGAAGAAACTGGACGTTGAAGGTTAGAAAAGTGAAACATCATTAGTCTTAATCAGACGTCATGGTCCAGATGATCATCGATCCACACACGCACACACACACACACACACTTTTTGATAGTGTACAAGTCCGTGTGTGTATATCGGTATTCATGTCTCTGAGGATGAAATGGTCGTCTCTGCTCATCACTTTCTCGTTACCTGGGTGACGGTTGCCAAGCGGTTTGTGGACATTAGCTACCCAAGATGCTCCATGTGTGTCTCCATGGGAACAGTCAGACATGCTATACTGCTTTCTTTCTTTCTTTCTTTCTTTCTTTCTTTCTTACTTTATTTCATAAATGTTTTTTCCTGCTTTTACTCTCTTTTTCTTTTCTTCTCTCCTTTCCTTTCTTCTATCTATCCTCTCTTGCTCTCTCTTGCCTCCTCCTGTTTCTCCCACTCTGTCTTTCTGTCTGTCTGTCTTTCTGTCTGTCTGTCTCCGAGTGGCTCATTTGGAGAACTCTTCACTCTTCATCCAGTGTGATGTCTTCAGGGGGCGGGGTCAGAGGGGATCAGTGCATCATCATGTCTGATCGCTGCATCTGAATCAGGAACACAAACTGCAGTGGAATGTTCTAGTGACTCACACACTCATCCGCTCCCAACTGTCCAAAACCACCTGCTTTCTTTCTTTATTTTCTTTCTTTTTTTTTATCAGAATGTCTTTAGTTTCTATGCTGCAGTTACATCACTCTGAGCTGAGGGGAAGCTGAATGTCACGAATGGATTGCTGTAAAAGCTTTAACATTTGTGAGCAGTGAACAGATCACCCACAGGCAAGAGGAAAACCTCAGGAAGCGGTTTATTCTTTAAACCGTGATCATGTCCTCGCTCATCGACTGCATCCCACAGAACAGCATCATTATGTAAATTTATGACTTTATAAAATTATGAAGTTAGAATTTTTAGAAAAAGTGGTGTGCTTTTCTTCTTCCATCAACTCTCACACTTCTGTAAAGATAAGAAAAACAACAAATGGCCTTCAGTACTTCTGTTTATGAAGCACTGATATTTTAAGTGGAGAGAGAGAAAAAGAGAGAGAGAGAGACTTTTTGATTTTTATTTGCTCTTTATTTAAGATTATGCCTGATTCTATCAGGGCTTTGAACAAGTTGACAGTGTTAATGTCTTTTCCTTTAGTTTTTAGTCTGTGAGACTTCCAGATGGCTACTTTTGCCTGTCCAGTCAGAAAACTGACCAAAGTACAGCGCTCCTGGCGTGAACAGTTACATCACTTTACAGCCTAAAATAAACATTGTTTTTGAAAAAGGTATTTCAAGATTGGTGATGGTTCTCTCCAGTATGTTAAAAAGAGGGTCCAGTCTGCAGCAGTCACTGAAGCAGTGGAACACAGTGTCCGGTAATCCACAGAAGCTGCAGAGGGGAAAAGTATTTGTTGGAAGAACTCGCCACTGCAGGTCTCCGGAGCGCTTTGGTAAAGGGTTCTTGTACAGCACCCTCCATGAAGGATGGAGGTATGGGGAGATGTGTTCTCCATTTTGTGTCTGCTCGGCTTTTGAGTTCTCTTGAGAGTCCATTTTTAATGCAGGAGTTGTACAGTTGTTTCTTCGTTGTAGTTGAGAAAGGGATGTTTTCAAGTCTGTTGTATGAGAGGAGTTGACCTGTGCTGGTGTCATCTATTTACAATTCTGGAAAGGATTTTTGTGCTGAATCTCCAGTTATGAGTTATTTATGTGGGTCTGTAGAGGTGTGGGGGAACAGAGCTTTCAGAAACTTCACTACATTTCCCACAATCCTCTCTGATCTGCCTCTGATCTCTCTGGTCAGTGGATATACTTGTAACCACTCTCACTTGTTTTGGTCAATGAGATCACTTACCTTGGCCACTCCTGCTGAAATAAAAGCTGTGATCTCACTTCTGGACATAGTTTTGCTCATGGAACCAGGTGTTATAAAAGAGTGGTTCGTCTAGACCATAATGGTCTTTCCAGTGTACTCTAAGCTAACCGCAGGCTTTGAAAACAGTTCCATAAAAGGATTTGGTGGGTACGGTCTTTGTGGCATTGTTGGTCATTAAAAATATCTGTCTGTCGAGCCCCATTCTGCCTGTAATCCCGAGTACTGTGAACCCCAGACTCACCCACGGCACAGTGTTGGGACTGTACAGCAGCTTCTGAGCTGTTTGTAGCCCCATGGCTTTCACTATGAAGGGAAGGTGGATCAGGCTCTGTCCACCCTCGCACACTGGTAAACTCAGCACGCCAGGAGGTAGCCAGTGGTGTCCGCTCCAGACAAAGTCCACAAAGCACTTTTGCAGTTGGTGTAGGAGTTCTGGAGGTGGATCCAGTACCATCAGATGGTGCCACAGCACTGAGGCGGACAAGTTGTTCACCATTAGAATCCTTCCCCTGTAGGGTAGCTGTGGTTGCATCCATCTCCATCTGTTTAGTTTTCCTTGTACTTTTTCTGCTATTCCATCCCAGTTCTTTTGCATGTACCCATCTGTGTCAAAGAAGATTCTGAGTATCCTCAGTCCTTCCTTGTTGCATGAGCACTGTTGTGGGAGGTGAGGTGGATTCTCCTCCTGCCACTGACTTCGGAGCAAGGTATCAGTTTTGTTCCAGTTCACATGTGCAGATGATGCTCTCTGGAAGGCATCGAGGCTTGAACACAGGTGATTGATGTCTTCTCCGGATCTTATTACCACCATCACATCATCAGCATATGCCGTGAGCTTGATTGTTATGTCAGATATCATGTCAGATAGATTAGGGCTTAATACTGAGAATCCTTGCAGGTTCTGTTGCAGATGTCTTAATAGAGGCTCAATGGAGAGTGAGTACAGCAGATCAGACAGACCGCAACCTTGTCAAATGCCTCTGAGCACTGGAAAAGTTCGTATTATTGTTCCATTTATTTTCAGCATGCTATACCCATCAGTGTAAAGCAGCTTAATTCACGAGGTGAAATGTTCTCCGATGCCAAAGGCTTGTAAGGTCTTAAGAAGGTAGCCATGGTCCACTCTGTCAAATACTTTTTCTTGATCCAGTGACACAAGTCTGACATCCAGCTTATATAGCTTGGTGAGATGCAACAGGTCCTGCACTAGGAAAAGGTTGTCAAAGATTGAGCATTCTGGGATGCAATATGACTGGTCTCCATGGACAACTGTAGCTAAACCTCTTTTAAAGCAGTTGGTTAATGTCTTTGAAAAAATTTGTAATCTGTTCTGAGGAGAGACACGGGACGCTAGTTCTTTACAAGGCTAAGGTCACCTTTTTGGGGCAGTAGAGTGATTACAGCTCTTCTGAAGCTGAGGGGTAGAACTTTAGATTTAGAGTTCAGGTCTGGGCTGATGAGAGACCAAAAAGTTTTATAAAACTCAGAGGTCAATCCATCCAGCCCTGGTGGCTTTCCGTTCAACAGCACTGAGGTCTTTGAATGAGAGTGGTTTTTCAAGTTCTTTTCTCTCACTCTTGCTTAGCTGTGGTAGTCCATTTAAAAGTTGGCTTCTGAATCACATGGCTGGCTGTTGTACAGTTCTTCATAGAAAGACAGCATTTGTGCAATTATTTCATTTTTGTCAGTGGTCTTCTGTCTGCTGGGAAGTTTTGACTGATGAATTTCCTTTCTCTGACCTTTTTCTCCAGTGCAAAGAAGAAAGATGTCAAGGTGTCCATTTTATTGTATTGTGTGAATCTCACTCATACCATCGCGCCTTGATCTCTTTCTTTGTGCAGGTGTTTCAGAAGATTTTTGTTCCTCTCTAGTTTCTCTGTAGTTGACAGAAGAGCTGAATCTGGACTTTGCCAACTTCCCACCACTGGCATAGTGAAGTGTACTGTGACTTTCTTTCTCCAAGACATCCGAAAAAGTGCAAAGGCACGAACAAAGTGGTGATCCTGTACTAGCCTATTGTTAAAGTGCCAGTGATGTTGATGGAAAGTGCTCAGTGTGGTAGTGACAGTGACAGAGATGTAGTGATGGTCAGAGAGCGCAGTGGGATGAATGTAACTGTTATCAAATCTGCCTCTGTTGAAACTGTGGGTGTAAAATCTATCAGGTCTAGCTGTAAAGATCTTTTCAGGTGTGGATTTTAACCAGGTGTATTGTCTATCTGTGGGTAGAGTTTCCCTCCACACGTCTACTAAGCTATGGTTTTGTACTATGGTTCTGAGTGTTTCTGCTGAGCGAGGATGAGGCTCACTGTGAGTCCGGTCTATACTGTGGTTCAGAGTGCAGTTAAAATCACCAGCTAAAATGATTATTCTTTCTTGGGGAATGTCTGAGATGGCTTTATTCAAGCAATAACTGTATGTGGTCTCTACCTACATTGGGAGCGTAGATGTTAATGAGAGTGAAGGAGAGTTTGTGGAGATCAGTGTCTACTCTTTGTCCCTCCGGGTATAATTTCTACTGTGTTTATTGGCTGCTGTTGGGTATCTGGCGACCCCAGCATTCATATTCGAGCCATGGCTGAGAAAACATTGACCTTTCCACTTGCTGAGCCACTGTGTCTGGTTATTTGTATCTGTGTTCGTTTCTTGTAGAAAAATGATGTTTGCTTTTTTTAGAGGCAGGATACTGAACAGACTGAACCGCTTTTCAGCACTATGGCATCTGTTTATGTTAAGCAAGCCAATGTTTAGAGATGCCATGCTGCTGAACAGAGAGAAAAGCACTAACAAATACAGGGTGTTTCTTTTCCCTTTTTTTTAACAGCGTCCCTTCTTTTTGGACTTGTGTTGGATCATGGATCATTGCGTTGGATAACTTTTGGCATTCGTTTTTTTCAGGCGATAGCGCTACTGTTTGTCGAGTTCTCCATGAGTGGCATGCTGTATTGCCATGTAACAGGAGAGATAAAAGCATGGCAGATTCGGGGAAAAAAGCCTCAATTTTGGGTTTCTCAACCCCTTTTGTCAGACCTAAAAATTATGAATCTGTGATTTGGAATAAAGCTGTGAACTGTTGAAAGTTTTGCTTAACCTGGCTATCACCTCAGAAGAATCAGTATCATTTTCTATATTGTCATATTCGTTTTCTGACTCATTATCGCATTGTGAGTGTTCTACAGCCATCTCAGAGCTGGTTGTGTGCGTTTCCTCCTCTGACTCAGCTTCAGACAGCGACTGCTCCTCACTCCGGGCCAGGTCTGTCTGAGACAAGGGCAGAGCCGGTGAGGAGTTGGAGGAGGCGATTCCTGCTTTTTAACAGTTTTTTTCCTCTTAACACTGGAGGTGCATTGTGGAGCTGGACTAGCGCTGTGGCTCGCTGGGGTTTCGTCAGAGGGTTTAAGTGGAGTTAAATGTTTCTTCCTCTGGTTGTTCAGTGGGACTAGTTACTGGCGCCACGTGAGCTGCAGAGTCGCCCAGCTGCTCTGTAGCAGTGGTGTTCACCAGCGCTGCACGAGCTGCACACTCGCTCGGCTGCTCGGTACGTGCCAGGTTTGTCTGGGCCTCAGTCTGGCTGCTCTCATGTTTATTAGGACATGCCTGTCTGACATGGCCATATTCGTCACACACAAAGCACCTCATTTGTTATGAACTGATAAAAATTGTGTAATCTTTTCCCTCAACCGTTAGGTTAACAGAGAGATTAAGCGGCTTGTGCTGTGTGTTTAGGATCATGCAGGTGAAGCGGCAGAAAAACATGACGTGTTTAATGACCGGGTTTTTTAAACCCAGAGGAATCTGCGCTGTTAACTTGCCATAGCGCTCAACTACACTTTAAAGTATTTCATTTTTAATAAAAGGAGGCACATTAGACAACACGATTTTTTTAGAAAGTCCATAATGTGGAAATACAGATATGTACGTGTTGTTTATCATTAGCCCTTCTGCAATTAGCTTATCAACCATTTCAACTTCTATGAGAAAAACCACCACAGCTTTATTCATTCGAGAGGCTGATTTCATGTTTGACCCATGAACTGATCACTGAATGCAGTTAGGACTCTTCAATGGTCTGGAGTCGTCCAGCATGCACGTACACCCGTGTCTCAGGGTCAGATGGGAGAAATCTCCGTTTGGCTCCATTTTGGAGCGAGTTTTGCCGACTAAAGTCAGTTCACACACTATAAACTTCACTAAGCTTTAAATATAAATCCCAAGAACTAAAGAAGGAATTTGAAGAAAAAGTAAATAAAGGAATAAACAGGGAAAGTGGAAAAACACCAGAGGTGTGTTCCCAATGCCTGCGCTCTCACCCACTACCCACAATCCTGAGAGAGAGAGAGAGAGAGAGAGACACAGAGAGAGAGACAGAAATCAGTTGTAAAAATGATGATTCCCATAGAGTTTATACCTCAGCGTTTAGCCAACGATTCAATCTTTTGTTTATTTAAGAACGTGTCTTACTTTTTATCTGTCTAAAGTTACATTTCATAAAAAAGGTGGTTCATGATCTCACTTATGTTATAGCAGCTATAAACAGTTGTGTCTCTCTTTTTTCTCCTTCTTGAAGTTAATAATGCAGCTTGTTATGTTACTGAGAAACTGCAAAGTGTAAATTCCTCTGTCCTGAAGATGTCGGAAAACTTAAAGTTAGAGCTTTACCTCTGACTGTTACAAAAGACACTGGAGACTCCTTCCATAAATGTTACATAAACATTGCCTTACAGAAAACTTCACCACATCAACGACTTACACATTTTTAATCTGTTTGTGGAGCGTCTGCTGTATGAATCCCTGTGAATGAGCTGTTACTATAGAAATGATAACGTATTAGAACGAGTGCATTAATATAAACCTGTGATTTGCAGCTGCACTATTGTCAGAGCTGCTGTTATAGAAAATTAATCAACACCTTCTGACCAATCAGAACCATTTTAAAGGACAGATTGTTTTAGATGATGCAGAACTGTGGCTCTGATCCAACAGCATGATAATGTGATATCAAAAACTGTGGGGAAAAAAACAGTTTGTGAGCATCACACGCATGGCTAATTGTGTGTCCATTAAAATAACTTTCATCAAAGAAGAAGAGATATGAGAACAGAAAGAAAGAAAAAAGGAATAGATGAAGGAAAAGAGAGACACAGAGAGAGAGAGAGAGAGAGTGAGAGAGAGAGAGAGAATCGGAGCCGTTGCTCTGCTTTAATCAGCTCAAACCAAGGGGAATACTCGTGTAAATGGATTTCATTTGTCTGCTCATTTGTGTCCAATTAAAGCTGATTTTCTGAAGCAGAATTCTGAATCCACTTGCAGGAACTGCTCCTGTTTCATCCTTTATCAGTAACGAGTGCAGTTCTGTCCAGTTATACACATCAGACAGGATTCCTCATTGATTTAGTTTTTTAAAAAAGTATAAAGCATAAAAAAGTATAAAATAATCCGCTGTGGCGACCCCTAATGGGAGCAGCCGAAAGAAGAAAAAGAAGATAAAGCAGTGGGGTTTATCTGACTCTGAGTCAGTTCTGCATCTGTGGAATGCAGGATGCTGACAGGGTCAAAGGTCAACCCTTCTCATGACCACTTCCTGTCTGTAGAGATTTTATTTCAGCTGACTCTCCAGCTATCTGACATTTCGTACTAACAAAAGGGAAATGGAAACGATGTAGATTTCAATAAACCAAATCTTTCTAGCAGAGTGCTAAATTTTTTGAGTCAAGGTTTCTAAATGAGTCAGTACTTGAGTCAAAACAAATTTGAGGGAATAACATGATATGAGTCAAAGATTTGAGTCACATTAAGCAAATGAGTGTTTAAAGGAGTTGTGAGTTATATTAGCGTTAGATGAGTCATATAATGAGTCATCTAATGAGTCACATATTTGAGTCAAAGTAGTCAAGTTAATTAGATTTTTTTCCAGTTAGGATTATTGTCCATTTTTTGAGCTGAGGTTTTTAAATGACTCGGATGTTCTTGTGTTAGTGTAACTCAACAAGTTAATTAGTTCATAATTGTCAAGTTTTGTATCCTGAGTCACTCCTGTTTGGAGTTTAATTTTGAGTCAGATTCTTTGAGTTAGTAAGTCTAGGTGACTCATTTGAGTCCTATATCTAGATAATGTTAACTACTATAGCTTAGCTATATTTTTTAAAGGTAAATAATCCAGTTTGGAGTTTTTTGGAGTTAATGACACAAGATGAGTCACAGAAACCATTCAAATGACATAAATCACATTTATTTTTAAATAAATCAGAGTCAGATTTTTTGAGTTATGGCTGTTAAATATGTCTGCAATAAATAAATTAGTCAGATTTTTTAAAAGGTTTTTGAGACGGAAGATCAAATGATTAAAAGAGTTTCTTTGTGTTGCTGTAGCTGTAGCTGAACACATCAAATGTTTCAATCATATTTTTAGTCAAGGTGACTGAATCAGGCGTAATTGTTGAGTGATGGATTTTTTTTAGTATACTAAAGTCAGGAGAAATAAATTTGAGTTAACGAAAGTGACTTAAGACTTTGTTTCATTGACATCAGACTTCATTTGAATGAGTTGTTTACTTGAGTTAGGTTTAATAAATATGTTTGACTTTTATGAGAAACGATGATTTATTATATTTATTTATTTTAAAAAAAATACCCTAATACTCCTAGATATAAAGATGTATAATTATAAAAACTAAAGTTTCAGATGTCTTTATCTCAGCCCCTAGCACTTGAGAATCGCATTATGTTTCCTGGTTTGTAATAATACCAGAAACTATCCTGACACTAAATTCTCCTTGTTTCCTTTTTGCATTTATAGACAAAATTATTGCTTATATAATAATATTCTTATATATTACTTTTTCCACAAAAATGCTATGATTCTTTGCCCCTTGGTCATCCTAAATCAGTAAACTCTGTGTATCACTACATGCATTACTGAGGCTGTTTTATGTAAGTAAGGATGTACTGCAGAATATTTATAAGATAAATAACATTTTGCATTTTTCTTTTTCCACATGGATGAGGCTGATTCATCATTTGCTCTCAAGCTGTTCAACATATTCATGAATCAGATGCAGGAGAGTTTAAAAGTCATTTAACTCAAATCTGTTCCTGTGCAACTCTGATAAGTACGGGTCAGAGAGTCCGACTTTATCGACCTGGAGTAATATATATCAGTCAGACTATTTATAATTAGAGTAACTCAGTGATTTGCAGGTTTTTAGTCATCAACGAGCCGCAGTAAGAGTTACAGCAGAAACAAATCATGAGGATACGATTCAGTGAATCAGTGAAAGTTGAGTCACGCAGCTCATGAGTTATTTTTGAGTTGAGTGTTTGATGGGATCTCAGCGTGATCACACTCGCTTCTGGAGGCTGTTAGAGAAACTCGGGTGCGTTCGAGAGCTTTATAAAGAGCCTGTTTGTGTTCTAACACTCGTTATGTGTGACTTCAGGAGATGATGAGCATGTCAGAGACTGTGACAGAAAAATATCACAAAAAATATTTTAACTAGCAGCAGAATTCCATCAGACACTGTCACACATGTGCGACATCATCTTCAGCTTTCAAGGGACTGCCATGAGTTAAAAGAAGTCCGTGTGTGTGTGTGTGTAAAGAACCACAAATAGGCATGAGGAACAGCCTGACGGAACCGTAGGAACAGAGGGGTGCTGGATGCGATCAGCGTGATGCTTTCACTCTGTTCTTTTCTTACACAAGAGAACAAGAGATTGAGAAAGAGAGAAGTTTCCCTCATTCCTCCTGCTGGCAAAAACAAAAAGAGAACAGACGTTCCCGCTGTTACATTTTGTTGCTATCGCACTTTTGTATCCGTAGCAACGCTGGCCCGTTGCCATGGCTAACAGAATGAAAAGACGAAAAAAGAGAGAGAAAATAATCTTTTACTGCTGAGGTGTCAGGAAGTGGAACCCTGGGTCACAGTGACATCATGCTGTTACCGGGGGAACTGATTCATCAAAAACCACTTCCTTCCTCTCATTCCGGTTCTTCCTCTTTTTCCCCTCTATCTGTCTATTCCACCCTGAGCTGTTCCGCTAAACTCAACCATGAAACAGCCGCGTAGTGCTGACTCTAACATTCTCAAATCACAAAACTCATCACCAGCTCTTTGACCTTTGACCTTGACTGTGCTCCTCTTCCTCTTTCATACTTTGTGTATTTCGTTCAGTCCTTTTTCCCTAAACTTTGTATCTTCTTTGAAAGTTCTGGAATTCTGGAATTTCCCCAGACGAAACCCACAGACGATTCTGAAACCTATTATAAATCTAAACCCAGGCTTTAAAACACCAAGCACAGAACATATAAGTTCTAATAAAGCTGCACCAGAGTCTAGAACATCTTAGAACACAATACCCAATTCTGGAACTTCTAGAACTACTTCGAAAGCCATTGTATGAGTTGAAGTCATTTCTTTATATATCTTAAACACTAGTTTATATATCTTAAACATTTCTTTATTGTGTTAAACATGATTACTAGGACTTCTTTAACGTTCCCAATTTTGGAACTTCTTTAAAGACAAACATCTCATAAACAAATCTAGAACTTTTTAGAAACTTGTACATAATGACAGAACCATATGTGAAGTTCATACTGAGCTCTAGAACTTGTAGCTAAGCTGAACCCGGAACTTCGTAGAAATCTCCACTTGTACAATTTCATAGGAAGCAATTTCATCTAGCTGGTTATGGAATCTGTCCTCGAATCTAGAACCTCTTAGAACATCATTGTAAACTCATAAACTTTATAAATTTACTACTTACGCAAATTTGAAACGTCTTAATAATCTTAGAAAGTTGAAATCTGGAACAGTGGAGAAAAACAATCGGAGTCATATTCTACAGCTTCCTTTAAGACTTGACTGGATTTTAAAACCTCTCAGGAAGCAGTTTGAGATTTGAGAAACTTCCGAACGGCTTTGTTCCCCAGCGTGAATCAGTTCCATCCGCCTTCCACGATCGGATTTCTGACAAACGTCAGCATGAATACACAGAACCGTTTTTCTCCTGTCACTCTTTAAGAGATGGAAATGATGGAGTAGTTTATAGAAATATAAATTGCGTGTCAGGTGTATTAAATATTTATGCGTTTGTGAGTCGGGGGTTTGAATATGGAGCAGCTGATTTACACCCAGAGTGAAGATGTTGGTAAACCTGATGATGTTTTTATTGTGTTTGAAGCTAACGCACAATGTATTGGTCTCTCCATATGATCAAGCGTTCTCTTGCACTCCAGGTCCATGTCCATTCAAAGAGTTTAATGCAAAAAATTTTTTTAGTGCTTTAAAATGTTTACTTATTTAGGCGATTGGAACAGAAATGATCAATAACAGTTCACATTTAAAGTTTCTAAACTTTTTCCTCTTAACAATAAATTATTATCCATTATTTTACAAAATGTTGTGAAATCTGGAGTGGAAATGTTTTTAGCAAGAAACACAATTACACATAAACGTAGTCTTATGTGTCCTTATTACCTCCATTAACTGCGTTGGAGGAGGTTATGTTTTCGCCTTCGTTTGTTTGTGTGTCTTTGTTTGTTTGTTTGTTTGTTCCAAACGTAACTCAAAAAGTACAGATTTTGATGAAATTTTGAGGAAAGGTGAGCCATGGGCCAAGGAACAATTGA
>JAOTRR010000056.1:6786528-6796888 GCA_028570945.1 Gogo arcuatus
AAGGCACCATTAATGCTGAATGATACAGGTTTTGGAGCAACATGCTGCCATCCAGGCAACATCTTTTTCAGGGAAGTCCTTGCTTATTTCAGCAAGACAATGCCAAGCCGTATTCTGCACACATTACAACTGCATGGCCCCAAAGTAGAAGAGTTCGGGTGCTAAACTGACCTGCCTGCGGTCCAGACCTGTCTCCCATTGAAAACATTTGACGCATTATGAAGCGCAAATATGACAAAGGAGACCCCGAACTGTTGAGCAACTGAAAATGTGTATCAGGCAAGAATGGAACAGCATTTCACTTTCAAAACTACAGCGATTGGTCTCCTCAGTTCCCAAACTTTTACAGAGTGTTGCTAAAAGTAGTGATGCAACACAGTGGTAAACATGCTCCTGTCCCAACTTTTTTGAAATGTGTCAATGACGTCAAATTCAAAATGAGCGCATATTTTTCAGAAAACAATAAAATGTCTGTTTCAACATTTGATGTTGTCTTTGTACTACTTTCGATCAAATATAGGGTTTCCATGATTTGCAAATCATTGCATTGTTTTTATTTACATTTTACACAGCATCCCAACTTTTTTGGAATTGGGGTTGGAGTGTTGTTGAGCTTTCTTACACTTTTATTGCAGTATTTGTAGCATCTGTATGCTAACGTGTGAAATCTTCCATACTGTAGCTGCGTAAGGCTATTGAGGGTTCGGTGACGGTGAAGGGTGTGAAGGTGCGCCCCCCGCTGGCCAGCTTCAGGGACAGTGGCACCAGCAGCAGTGACGCTGAAGTTACAGAGCTCCACAAACTCTGGAACCGCCACACCAACGTAATGCTGCCAAGGGACCACCAGCCCTCCGACTCGGATGAGAAATCCCAGTGAAAACAAAACAAAGGGAGCAAAAAAAGACGAGGGAGGATGGTTTAAAGGAGTTGGATAAGACTCGTAATTAATTTCTGAATTTTTTTGTCTTTGTTTTCGTTTTGTTTGTTTTTTTCTACGAAACTGAAGAGCTGCACACTTCTGGGTTTTTCTGGAAAGTTCTGTATTCGGGTCGCTTGTGAATTCTTGGCAAAGTGGAGTCGAGTTTCTTATCTTTCACGATCCCGCCTCTTCTGCACTGATTTCATTTCGTGGGTTCGAAAAAGGGGCGTACTAACACTACAAATTTTAACAGTTTCAGACAAAAATGTGGTAGCTTTTCCACAGCTTCTGTTCTTCTCTTGGTCTTTGATCTTCCAGATTTTTTGCATTTTTTTTTTTTTTTAGTCTTCCATTTGTACACATCCTGATGCTAGTTAGAGATACAAAGTGATATTTAGTGATGTTGATATTTACGCTATTTTTAATGAGTGCTTTTAAATTTCATGGCCACATGCGCACCTTTTTTCTGTTTTCTGTGTAAACTAAAAGCTCAACACTTCATTTGCTGTATAAATGATTCTTAAATGCCGATTAACATCCATAATTATCAGTTGTCCATCTTGTACATTAACCACTCGGTTGATTTTTAATTCCAATACAATTAACAGAAACAGATATCATTCTTGTTAACCATGATGCACTTTGCTGTTAAAAAAAACAAAACAAAAAAACAAAACAAAAAAACCCTCTTTTGAGAGTTGGTTTTGGTGATTGTTTCAAAATTCACCAACACTACAGTCAACAAAGTTCAAATAAGTACTATTAACTGTAAGGATATTCAGTTCTACACTGATTTATTTTGTTTGTTTCTATTTATTTATAGAATTATTCCAGTTTGGAATAATTTGAAAATGCTAAAAACAGAGGTCCAGCTCAACTTCTCTGTATTTTTTTTTTCTTCAATATTTTTCCCATCGAATGAATTTAACATTTCAGTCTATTGTACATGTCCTGGTTCGAACACTGATAGAACTAATAGAACCTTCTCTTGGGTCTGAAGATCCTAAGGTTCCAATTTCTAGATATGTTCCTCAAGGAACCTGTCTGTATCTCATCTCATCAGAGCAGACCCTGGTCTTTCATATGTTGGGTCAGATGCTCTTACTTGCTACTGAATATTCCTCTTATGTAAGGTTTGCAGCATCTCATAGGATCTTCTTTTAGGTCTGAAAAATCTAAGGATCCTTTTGTGTTCATCAAGGAACCTGTCCTTGTCTCATCTCATTAGAAAATAACCGCAGAACCTATTCTTTCATATATTGGCTCAGATTCTCTTACGTCCTGCTGAATATTCCTCTTTTAAGTTTTCCAGCATCTCCTAGGACCTTCTGTGTGCTTGTAATATCTGAAAGAACCAACATGTTCCTCTACATTTTTAACTTGCTTGCCAGAGCAGAACCTGGACATTCTGTTCCAGTCAGACACTCCAACATCATGCTGAATAGTTGCCTTATTAAATGTTTGCGGTATCTAAGGTTCTAGACTTTCAAGGAACCTATACAAGCAGAACCTATTCATGCATATCCCATATCCTGCATAATATCCTCCTTATGGAGCTGGTGTACAATCTCAACCATCAAATGGGACCTTCTAGGCATTTAGTCTAAATGAAACAACCTAAAGTTTCAAATGTCCAAAATGTTCCTTCAGGAACCTTCAGCAGAACTTGGTTATTCTCATTCTAGGTCAAACACTCCTATCAGTATTTCCTGCTAACACCTGGTATGAATGATTAGTTGGTTCTGAAGGATCAAAGATTCTAGGTTCTCAATTTGTTTCTCAGATAACCATTCGACATTTTGGTCTCCTCATCCAAAAAAGGAACTACGCTTCCCAGATCCCTGTCTGTTCCTTGAGGAACCGGTCCACATTTTTGGCTCAGATGTTCCTATTTACTCTTGAATCTCCAGCATCTTATAAGATGGCCTGTATCTTATAATGGGGTGCGTGTGGTTCTCATATTCCATTGTATTTCTTGAGGAACATCATATCCATGTTTTGCTTTTGGTTCTTCTGATTATGGCAGAATCTGATTATAAGTGTTGTTCAGACTTCGATTCCCCTCAGGTATCTCCAGAGCGGGAACAGCTTATATTCCAACTGAATCTGGACCTCGTTCCTGGAGATCTTGTACCCTGTGGAGTTCCTTCACCCGCCCTCTCTTCTAATATTCAGACACTCCTGATAGTCTTAAGTAGCTGGATAACCTCAGATCAGATGTGGAACCAGACTCTGATGGTGAGGGACCTTCAGGATCTGCTGGTTTAGGTACCTATGATCTGGTAATGCTTTTCCACCAGACAGTGCAGCCTAGGTCTACCAATTAATCACAATCCTAAATTGGGTTCCCTTTTCTGTTCAGATACCATGCGAGCCAAGAGCAGGAAAAGTGGGTGGGGCTAGAAATACTGCAGAGCACTGATTGGCCAAAGACCTTTATTATTAATTTAATGCTTCAGATTTGTATTTCATTTATTTCCCTGCTGTAATGATTAGTTTGTCGCTGATATTTGGCGCAATTTCTACATTTTATTCCTGTGTCCTGTGTAAAATCTGCCCTCTATTCACTATGCATGCTCCCTACATAGGGTACAACATAATGGTGCTATATATCCTACCTAGTGCACTGTATTCTCAATAGAATGCCTTTTGAGATTCTTGAAGGGGAAATGAACAACACTTTGTTTTTCACAAGTTTGCAGTGTCTCCTTTTGCTGAGATTAAAGTATTGGCACCCCTTGGTCTTCATTTGGACTTCTCCATTAAAATAAATGAGCTGCGTCTAGGTTTCAGTAACTTTATGGAGGTTTTGCATCAAACAAAATTGACCCATATTGCTGGTAGCTTTTTACAACTAGACTCCACCCCAACAACCTCCACTGAAACTCCTCCTACTCCTTCATAGGTACAGAAACAGACACACATTTGACCAGGACATGTTGATTCTCAGATTTGGATCAGGAACCGAGCCGTGTTGTACCATCTGGTGGAAAATTGTCAATAATTGGGATGCATCAGTAAAAGAAATATTAATTTAGACCAAGTACAAGTATGAAATACGTTTTTGGAACTGATCAATACCAAAATGAGTAACGAGTAACCTAGCATTAATTAATCAGGGATGTCATGTAACATTTTATTTAGTTCTGTTTGTTTCTTGATTTACACGTGTGTCTGCGTACATACCCTACTAGACTCCTTCTTTATAACATTAGCTAGTGGATTAGCTAGCTACGTTAGTTAGTTTGAATCATGTAGGGTTGCATTTCAGGTCATCTCTTCAATAATGTGCACTAGGATTAGGTCCATGTGTTTTCAGATGTTTGTATCGGAGCATTTTTACAAGCACATGAACATGAGCGATATCAGTACAGTTATCGATGCATCTCTAGTCGTTGGGTATCTAAAGCGAGGACAGGATTCTAACGAACAGGATCTAACTGCATGCCTTAATACAAGTCTAAGTTTCATAATAAATATGTCTTTTAGCATGTTGGAGAGTTTGTAAAATCGATGATGGTAAATCTTCGCAAATTTAAAGTATTTTGAAATGCAAATTTCTAAACAAGTCATCTGAACAAAAAAACAGAAATGGACGCTCTTCTTTCCTTACTGTCTTATTTGTCATTGTGGATGTTTTTTTTCATGTTATCCAGTGCTTAATATATTATTTTGTTTTTTGTATTGTACTGTATTTGGGTTTGTTTGTTTGTTTAACCAGTTGTGCTGATTTTAATTTTGATTCTTGATCCTGACAACTGTCCATCATTCTCCCTCTGACCAGTACACTTGGGTGTGGGTGGGTGGAAGGTGGGGCTTTTTTTTTTTTTTTTTTTTTTTTTTTTTTTTTGGAGCACCTTATAGCTATGACTTAAGGTTTTATGATATTAGGTTTACAGATTTAATATATTTTCCTCCTAATATATCAGTACTGGAACGATCATGTATTAATGAAAGATCTGATCAAACTTGTTTTTTGTTTGTTTGTTTATGACTCCAGTCCCGACAGGGAAACATATTAGCGATGTCCTAGGTAGCATTGTGGTGAAATCTTAAGCAAACGTTAAGTTGTATTTGACGAAGTGCCTAAAACGTCTCTAATGTGATTTTTTTAGAAAGTGTTTTATACACATTATGCAGACAATGTATACGTATACAGATTTATACACACTGATTCACGCACATGGCGTTGATGGATAATTTTATTATTTTATTTTTACACTCTTCATTACTCACACTTTATTTCTCATCTTTTATCATCCTAATAACAAAACGTAAAAAAGATCAGACGTTTATTTATTTCTTGCCTTTTGTGTTTTCATCTTGCTTGTTTTAAATCACAAGTGCATATTTATTAACAACCGCCTAAAGAGAAATCGATCGAGCAATAGAAATTATATTTTTTGTTGTTGTTGTTAATTTTATAATATTATAATCATAAATGAATGACTCTGTGCAATAACAGCTGTTTGTTTTTAAGAGTGTGTGTGGGTGTAACTGTAATTGCGTCCTGATGTGGATGAGAGATGACATTTATTTTTGTAAAGAACCGATGCTACGGTACGCACTGAGGCTCTGTTTGTCACATCAGCTGATGGAAAAAGCACAGAGTGTTGAGGGAATTCTGGATCGGAAAAACCTCTGGCACTAAAAAAGAAAACGCGCACACACACACACACACACACACACACACAGATGTGTCCTATTCTTCAGAGAACAGAAGGATTGTTTTATATCAGGGATGAATAAAGAGAATTTAACATAAGCACCAACTTTTTTGTGTTTTTTAATTACTTTATTTTAAATAAAAATTACATTTCATTATTTTATTTTGTATTTATATTTTTCTTATTTTGGTTTACCTTATTCGTTTTATTCTTATTCTATTTCTTTTTGGTCATTTGTGTCTGCCTTTGTTTTGTCTCCTGAGTTTTTAATGTTTAAACAGCACATGTTCCCACGCATGTGTCTGTGTGTGCGCGTGTGTGTATACTTTCCTGCTCCCTGATTGGCTGGGAGTGACCTGAAGTGGTGAAGTCACTGAAGGTTGTGATTGGATATATAGTGCAGTGACGCTGCTGATCCCCAAGACACTTCAGGTGTGACTTTACACCAGAGAGAGAGAGAAAAGCTGTTGCGTGCTCTCTCTCTCATATGTAATGTGTGTTTGTGTATGTATATGAGAGAGAGAGAAAGAGACAGTATATTCATCTTTATCTGTCTCTCTCTCTTGGTCTCGTGTCTATGCCTTTTTATTTTTTTTTCCTGTCTATCTTACATATCTGTTTCTCCATCTTTCTGTCAGTCTGTCTGTCCACTGTGTCCATTTCTCCCTCTCTCTCTCTCTCTCTCTCTCTCTCTCTCACAGATTGGTGCCATTTGTGTGTCAATGATGACAATCTGACATGATAGCAATGTTCGGTAGTGTGTGTGTGTAGTATAAAGGGTGCCAAAACTTTTTGCATCACTGCACTTTGCTTGTTAAAGCAATCAGTGTGATTAGAGTCTGAAATGTGATCTGATGGCCTTTAATTAGTTGCATCAGGTGTTAAATATTTTGATTAGACTTATTGAGCCTCTGACTTCACGCCTAGGGATTAGCGTTCCCATGGTGACAGCTACAGCATCATTACCGTGGCAACAAACAGAGGAAAGAGGGTTTTAAGTAACTGACTGTGGCTCAAAACACACACTGTGTGTGTGTGTGTTGGGGTATAAAAAAGTAGAAATCAAAACTGAAACTTGAAGAGGAGTGAAAATGAGACAGAGTGAGAGAGCGACTGGAGATCAGATTTGATCAGATTTAAACTGTCTCAGCTTTGTATACTTTAAAGGCCACCCTGTAGAAATGTATAAATTGAAGTTGAAAAGGTTAATTTTCAGGTTAAATTTGATTATCTGCTCTTCAGACCACGGAGAAAAGGGCAGACGGATATTGGATGTGTGGAAATAAAAAGAAATCTGATCTGTCTGAAGCTGTTTGAAGTGAAATAAATTAAGGGTTTTTTTGGGGGGGGTATTTATTCATTCATTCATTCAATTTGCAGCAAGCATAAAGCTGTTGTTTTTGATCAGCGTTGGCTCCCTGACTCACCTGGATATCACGCTGACTTTATTTAAAACTCCAGACAAACTGATCTAATACTGAATGTTATACTTATTATGGTTGTTAGAATATTAAGAATAATTTTACTGGTTAAAAAAAAATCCCAGTCTACTAGTAAATAATTAAATAGTTGCTCTTCCCACAAATAAAGTTGATTAATTTCTTATGACAGCAGATCATGGATATCATTCCTCTTATACTACAGCAATTTAGTTTTTATTAATTAATTACATATTAATTATCCAGTTATAGTTTAATTATATACCGAATAACAATATAGTTTGATTTAATGTCGGTTAAACAAGTCAGTCCCTGTTCTCACTTACATTATAGCAGCTACAAACAGCCGTCCCCTCACCGGACTCGCTTTTCTCTTGTTGAAATTAAAAACCAAAACGCAGCTTTAGGTTACTGTTAAGCGTAAACTCCTGAAATTGTCAGAAAGCTTAAAGTTACGGCTTTACCTCTGACTGTTACAAAGCGCTGACACTGGAGACTCCTTCCATTTTTCTCCTTAAGTAACGTTTTTTAGTCCGTTTATGTGGATCGTCCACAACGAACGAGCCGTTACTATAGAAACGATGAGGTATTAGAACGAGTGCGTTAATATAAACGTGTGATCTGCAGGTCCACTACTGTCAGAACTGCTGTTATAGAAAATTCATCAACACCTTCTGACCAATCAGGAACCTGAATGAGATTTCTCATAATGACTTTGATGTTAATGTTGTGTTTAGGGTTAAAAATGATGGAGGGGACTTTTTTTTTTATCTTTGAAGGCATGATGGTGTTTTTAAGCTGTGACAAGCGTGAGATTGAATTTTTGTGCTCTTAAAACGTCTGTCAAACTGATTAGCATCTAGGAGCTCACTGGCAACACACACACACACACAATGCTATAATACATAATGTCCAGTATTTAAGTGCGGGGTGGTTGCAGTTGCGTTAAAAGATTTTAAACTGAATTTTAATAGTTTTATACAAAAAAAACCCTCATGATGGTATTTATTTATTTAATAGTTGTTTAATATTTCTTTGTAGTATAAAAGCAGAAAACATTAAATTGTGTTGTACGCTAGTAAAGAACATGAAGTGATAAATGGTGGTTACGAGATTTGTAGTTATGGACTCAGCATGACAATTTGCATCATGCTACTTATGCTAGCTAAAATCCATTATTAGCTTGTTTTGGGTAAATAAAAAAAAAAATTTAATCACTTAGCACAAAGGAATAAATCCGTTACCTTTGAAAGCCAGTCAGGAGTTAGCAAACATCTGTACAATATCTGTTGTTACAAATTTTGCATCACTTCGTTTGCATCATGTTAACTGTGCTAACTGCATTAAGTGATCTGTGCTAGCTTAAATCCATCACTAGCATTGTTTGTAAAGTTTAATTCACTTGAGATAATACTTCTCTATAGATAATACATGTAGATTTGTGGTTACATTACATGTTAAAACCAGAGTGAGGAATTAGCAAACACATAGCACTAATGGAGAACATGCTAAATGTTACATACATACAGCTAATATTTTAAATCATATACATTTTTGGATGAAACAAAAAAAAATTAGAAGGCAACTTTTAAACCTGATATGTGAGCATGCTAAGTGCTGAAGGCTTCTGAAAACTAGCCTCTGCTAAATAAATAATGTGCTAAATGCCTTTATTTCAAGCTAGAGTAGGTAATTTTTTTAGAAGCATGTTTTGTTATATTTCTTGAAATTCGCTTTACATCCCGACAGCAATCCAATCATTTAATTTGGTCCGACTGGAATGATTGGATGGCCTACCCACCTGCCTACCGGCGCACTCCGCCTGTGTTCTCATTGTACATGACTGGCAGAGGTCGCAAAAGTACACACATTCTTTACTTAAGTAGAAGTACAGATACTGCTCTAAAAATATACTCAGGTAAAAGTAGAAGTACTGGCTTAACTTCTTTACTCAAGTAGAAAAGTAGAAAAGTACAGACTGTGAAATGAACTCAAAGTAAAAAAAGTAGTACTTTGAAGGACATTTCTACTGGCTGTTTCTGTGCAAAGCTAACTGAACCTCACGTGATATTAATATAATATAATATCAGGGGGTCGGCATGTGCGCATGGAAGGAGTCAAACCCACACTTTCTTAAATTAATTATTGAATAATACCGTATGTAAGGTGCTCCACTGCAAATATTTTAATTGCCAAGTATTTTGTGACAAAAATAAATAATTCACTTGCATGTGCAGTTGATTGACTAGCAGCTAGCGATGTACAGCATGCTAACCTCGACAACCCAGCTGTATATAACAGTAACTTATAGCTATCCTTACCGTACTAGCTCCTCCTTACATGCTTACTAATAATTTATTTGAAGAGCAAACATCACATCTTCAAGCAGTACTCAGGCAGTGCGCATTCGTGTGTTTTGGAAGAGTGGCGATGAAAGGAGGGGGTGGGATTTTTCTTTTGGATACTTTCAAAATCTAGCTTACGCTTCCTGGTTTCTCTTTCAAAATGACCTACCCTAGCTTTAATCATTAATACAAATTAATATAGATACATTTTCACAGTGCTAATGCTAGCTATGCTAATACAGTAGAATATACAATATTCATCCAAACCTTTCTTAGCCTTGTGTCGTGCCTTTTTTTTCTTGGCATCATTTCGCGTGTATTTTTTTGGTTGCGAGGTTGCCAGAGGTCAAAGGTGATGGGGATCTGGACATGCTTTTCACACTGATTACGAGCATGCCCTCTGGCGTCAGAGTCCCGCTAACAGACAGAGGGTCCATGTCTTCTGGTAGCAAAGACTTGTGGGTAAACTTGTCCATGACACAGCCGTCATTTCCGACCTGCAAGACGTGGAGAGCAGAGACCTGATCTTTAATATTTACACACTGCAAAAAAAATGATACAGCAATTAGCAAGTAAAGTTATTATAAATCCAGGATAATTTATATATTACATAAGATATATAAAATAAATTATCTGTAAAATAAGTATATTATTATTATTAAGTTTGGAAGCTGCTTGTGAAACTGTCTGATTATTAACTTGGCGAGATATAAAAGATCATTTTTTAAAAATGAATGAAATTAAATTCATTAATCACAGTGAAATAACACAAACAAATAAATGGCTCTTGTGTTTTGTTTACCAAATATATATGAAAAAAAAAACTTTTTTTGGCTTCCAAGGCTTAATAATAATAATAATAATAATAATAATAATCTCCCTTATTTTATATATTTAAATATTTCAAGTTTATTTTATAGCTAATTTGTACTTACTGTGTATGTATGTGTGTGTGTGTGTGTGTGTGTGTGTGTGTGTATGTATGTATGT
>JAOTRR010000056.1:6850790-6862746 GCA_028570945.1 Gogo arcuatus
CTACTACTAATGATGATAATGATCATTTTTGTTTCTTTACAGAAACAGTTATTCCTCTGTTTAATACCTCTTTCCGTCTGGAATTTCCCTACGAGCTCCATGAGTTTCTGGCCTTCACCATCCTTGGGTAAATGTGTGCATGTGTTTGTGCTCTGTACATACAGTAGTTATCATAAAATAAAGTTAAAACTATATAAAAAAAACATTATTATGAGCCAAGATATAATTAACTAAAATTAAGTGAAATAAATATTCAAAAATAAATTAACAACAAACACAAACACCACAGGCAGGCAGGCCAGTTTAATGCCCATATTCTTTTACTACGGAGCCATGCAGTTGTAATGTGTGCAGCGGTTTGGCATCGTCTTGTTGAAATAAGCAAGGCCTTCTCTGAAAAAAGACGTCGACTGGATGGCAGCATGTTGCTCCAAAACCTGTACATCATTCAGCATTAATGGTGCCTTCCCATATGTGCAAGCTACATGCCATGTGCACTAATGCCCCCCCCCATACCATCACAGATGCTGGCTTTTGAACTGTGTGCTGATAATAAGCCGGATGGTCCCTCTCCTTTTTAGTCCAGAGGACACAGTGTCTATGATTTCCAAAAAGAATTTCAAATTTTGATTCATCAGACCACAGGACAGTTTTCCACTTCACCTCAGTCCATTGTAAATGAGCTTGGGCCCAGAGAAAGGGGCGGCCTTTCTGGATATTGTTTATATATGGTTTTAATGTACATTTGTGGATGCAGTGATGAACTGTATTCACAGATGATGGTTTTGGGAAGTGTTCCTGAGCTCATGCAGCGATTTCCACTACAGAATCGTGTCTGTTTTTAATGCAGTGTTGCCTTAGGGCCTGAAGATCACAGGTATCGTGTTGGTTTTCAGCCTTATCCCTTGTGTACAGAGATTTCTCTGGCTTCTCTGACTCTTTTAATGGTATTATGTACCGTAGATGATGTGATCCCCAAATTCTTTTATAATTTTACAAATCATCAAATCTGTTTTGAAAAAAATTGCAAATCATCGCATTCTGTTTTTATTTACATTTTAGACAGCTTCCCAACAGGGTTGTAATAATTATAAAATATACAGTGTACCTGTATTTTGATTTTGTAATTTCATATGTCAATGAAATTTTCACAAGTTTTATGGCTTATTATAACAATAAACAAAAATAAACATTAGATTATGGTGTGTGTGTGTTTAAAGAATATGTTACTGTTATTTTGGTATAAAATATCATTCCTGTGTTTGTCTGTAGGATTCTGAGTGGGCTTTTTGGAGCATTTTTTGTCTTCCTGAACAGTGTTATGGTGTCTTTCCTGAGAAGTCCTCAACGCATTAGCAGGTTCCTCGCCAAGTCGTGAGTGGTTGCATGGAATTCCATTACAAGCACATCCAGATTCCCATTTATACAACAGGAAGACAAATGCAGAAGCTTAGACATGGGCAATTTATTTTTCCAGAATAAAATATTTAGGTTTTTTTTTTTTTTTTTTTTAAATCACTACCCACCCTTAATACAGGGTGTCAATTATGGTGAATCAGAGAATGTCAAAATTTTCACCCCAAAAAAAACAGTAAGGGTATAGTCTATCTGTTTTTTAGGCAAAAAAATGCAATGTTATCAGATTTTTCCCAAATTCACAACATTTGTTAGGGAGGTCAAGACATATACATGATATAATGCACTTAGTTTTATTTCATTACACTCCAAAGCTCAGATCTGGCATTCAAATGACATATCTGACTGTCAAATACAACAACTATATAGCTACACAAAATTATAATTATAATATAGCTACAAACAAATACACTACAGTGACAAGTAAATACCCTACAGCTAGATAATCAATCATTCATACTAGCTCTCAGGTATAAGGGCCTACATTTCTAATATATTACAGTATATTGAGTTGAATATGATGAAAATCAGAACCTCATATCTCACCTTTGGAGCACGATAAGAATACCAAACTCACACTCCTGTCTATATCTTGTCCTCCCTATTACACGGCCATATACAGAAGTGGACTAAGTTTTTTTCCTATCGCAGTCTAAAACAGAGACATGAGGTTCCAATTTCCAACATATTCCAGTCAATTTGATATACATATTAGACATTTACTTAAACCCTTTTGGGTGGATAGCGCTTTCCTCCGAGTGTGTTATGCCGCCCCTGATGTTGCATGAGTAGCAGTTCCAAAAGATGCAGTCGACTGGCTTCATACACCTTGGAAGAAGCACGGTAGGCTTCGCCTTCCCTCGTTGGTAGCTGATGTGTGATGTAGAGCTGGCGGGCGGGCGGGAATTGGCCAAGACTAAATTAGGGGGGAAAGCCGGGGGAGGGATTAACATATATAAAACATACGAAAAATAAATGGAATGCATAGCAGGTTTCAACATTTAGTTTGAGATTGGTGGTAGCTTCTAACACAGACCTGAAAAACTTTTAACATCATAAAGCTAGATATTCATTAATAAATTGATTCCTGGCCGTTTCTGAAAACCTCTGTTGAAGCTGACTTTTCGCAGTTAAATGTCACTGTGTTGTACATGGCAAAAGAACCTGTTCTCATCCTGAAAATACGGTGTGTGTGTGTGTGTAGCCGTGTGCTGTATCCTGCTATTATCACGCTGGTCATCTCCACTTTGACCTTTCCTCCTGGATTTGGACAGTTCATGGCAGGCGAGGTAACACACACACACACACACAATTACCATGTTTAATTTGTAAGAGACATTTTCCACGAGTACCACCACTAATTCACCATATGGAATCACTTCCTGCTTGCCTCTCCTCACTTCCTGTACAGCTCACTCAGAGGGAAACTCTACTCGCACTTTTTGACAATTACACCTGGTCCAAACATCTCAAAGGCGACCATTTTGATGACTCAGACTATTCTGTGGCGTGGAAACACCCGCAAGTCAACGTCTTCGTCATGCTCACCATTTCCTTCATCATGAAGGTAAGGATGAAAAACGCTTTTAAAATTAATATTTAAAATCTCAGAGACAGATTTATTGCTATATTGATCAAGCTTAAAGGTTAAAGTCTAATATTTGTGTTCAGTTCTTCATGTCAGCAGTGGCCATCTCCATGCCTGTCCCCTGTGGAGCTTTTGTGCCTGCTTTCGTCATTGGTGAGTGGGTTCACAGCGTGTGCATGTAGGCATGGCTTTTAGTCAATATGTGAAATCAATTTGTTTCTGTGGTTAAGTTTAGCTCATCAACACAAATGGACATAGATTGCTAGCTACATCATTCGTTATGATGAAATGCTTAGGAAATTATAGAAATATCTGAAAGAATAATGAAGTAATGAAGTGGACATGTATGTGTGAGATCAGGTGCAGGTCTCGGCCGATTGGTCGGTGAGGTGGCAGCTATTGTTTTACCTGAAGGAGTTCATTCAAATGGCACCGTTTACTCTTTAATACCTGGAAGTTATGCTGTAGCAGGTAAGACACCAAAACTAAAGGGAGGAGAAAAAACAAAACAAAACCATAAAACAAGTGACCAAGGTTCTTGCCTCTTGTACTGCAGCATTGTGTCCTTTCTTTTGTGTAGGAGCAGCAGCGTTATCCGGCGCAGCCACTCACACCATCTCCACAGCCATGATCGTGTTCGAGTTGACCGGTCAGATCAACTTCCTTTTCCCAATAATATTTTCTGTTATAGTGGCTAATATTGTAGCCCAAAGTCTACAGCCATCACTCTACGGTTCGCTCATATACATCCGGAAACTTCCATATCCTGTAGAACTCAGCTGGGACCACAAGGAGTGAGTGTCCATGAGGATCTGTTCATCTTTATTCCTTCTCATCTATTATCTCTCTAAATCTAAGGAACCGTTTACCTGATGTTTTTCAAAATTACCAGTTTATTAGTTACAGCATCAGGGTACCCAGCTTAAAGTAATACAGGAACAGTTCTGCTGACAAAGGGCCTCATTTATTAATTAAAAGTAGTGTGTAATTGTTTTGTAGCCAAATGAAACTAAAAAGATTCCCAGCAGATACACTAAAGTTTCGCTGATACAGGTGTCTGCTAATCATACCTCAATTAAGAGTTCAGAGCACAGCTGCTTTACATTTAGCCATGCCTACAAACATCATAGTAAGCTAAAAATGATGACTAAACAGTGAAAGAGTGCATCCTAAGCACAGCATGCACTACAGTTTTTAGTAATGCAGCTCAGCCATTGCAGTGCGTCAGCTACCATAGACGCTTCCTCCTTTTATAGGGCACCGTTACTTTTGTCCTAATCGGACGACTAGTCCTATTTGGCCTTAATTTATAGATTTGTATGGATTTGGAATTGCTTTCTTTCGTCATCAGTATGAAGCGACAATTTCATAAAATGTTCATTAAATTGGTGTGCAATTGAAAAACGTAAATAAGTTTAGACTTGACAGCGTAATCTGTACATAAAATCACAGTAACCCATTGACAATAATATGATTTAAAGGCGACTAATATTTACACAATCTCAGGACCAAATTGTAGCAACTTGGGAGCAAAACATAGCATGCATTTTCATGAATACCATATTTCTTGTCTAAATGCCCCTGCAAACAATTTACGAATACATTTTTTCGTATCCAGCATGATAAAGGAGCCACTGGGCTTCATTTATGCCCCCAAAAAGTTGACATCTGATGTTTCCATCTTTAGTACGATAATAATCTAGCTTAAGGAAATAATGAAAGTCTTTTATAGATATATATGTAAATTAGCAGTGGTGCATGCCTACAGAGTTGAGTGTCACTTGGAACTATATCATCAACCTTATGACATTCACCTTTCTGCTACAATTATGCTGAAGGCGGAGTCTAGGTCTGTAGGAATAAAAAGAAAGAAGTGATTGTCCAATAAGGCATCCTCCAAAAGGTTCTAGCTTTCAGACAGCATACATTGTTTGTTTCTGTTTAGAAAGTCTGACATTCGTGTGGAGGACATTATGGTGAATGACGTGAAGTACATCACACTGAACTCAACTTACAGAGACCTGCAGAATCTCCTGCTCACAAAATTCAGAACCCTCCCCTTGGTGAAGTCTGAAGGTACCTCCATTCATCCACCATGGACACTCATCTAACATGCATCCTGCAGTCACAGTTTAAAGGCAGTGATGTCTTGGTGGTTCTCAGATTCGCTCTCTGTTCCTTCCCCAGAGTCAAAGATCTTGCTGGGTTCTGTTGAGAGTGCTCAGTTGCAGATGCTGCTCTCCAATCAGCTCAGTCACGTGCGAAGACTCAAATACCTTCTTCAGCAAGCACAGAACAAGGATGGTGGCCACGAGGTCAGGAGTGCAGCAAGTGAGGTGGGATTTAACTTGAACACACAATACCTACACCTTTGGTATAGCATTTGGTATGTGGTTTGTTTTCAGGTAAACGTGCATTCCTATTGAATATGTAATAGTTATCAAGATTACTGAACAGGACATTTTTTTTACATTTTTGTCCCTTAAAGACTCTAGGATGTGCAGTTGCCTAGACATTCATTATATAGGCAACACCTAAGGAAGTATGTCACAATAAGTTGGTATATTGATGTATGAAGGCTTGAAGGACTGTATGAATGACTTAAATTTACTATCCCTACTAAACCACTTGCTTCTGTTCTTGGGGGAGTGGGGGGGGGGGGGGGAACCCCCACACACTGGCTTACAAAAGCAAGAATCTGTCTCTAAAGTCTTCCCAGATGTCTTTTGCCTTTACATTAGCAACAACCATTGTCTGAGATAGGGATGAAGAACCAGAGACCTAAAATACTTGAAAATAGCAGATTTGCTGCTTGAAGAGTCACCTATTCACCCACTGAAACACATTAACAAAAGGTGTTTGTACCCTCATTATAAACTCAAACTCATCCAGGAACTAAACAAAAAAGAAAGTGCAGACTATAAAGCCTGAAATGTGAAATAAGGACACTGATCTAAACTCCTAACATTTTGTAACTGTGAATGTCTTTCAGAACGCTATAGATGGACCATCCCACTCATTTTCTTCTAAACCACTAATAATAGAGAGAGGTACAACCCAAGACAGTGTGTCACATTCTACACATCAGGCAGCCACAAACAAACCCATTAGTATGGTCAAAGTACACAAGTTCCTCTACTGCACAACCATGGTTCAAACTTGCTAAAAGATGCTTCTTCTTTCACATTCTGACACACTGGCAATTGCTCAAGGTAGAGCATGATTGCCCTGGTGGATCTCCAGATGGCCAAGGAGGCAGATCTGGGATCCATGGCTTCCACTGAAAGGGGGACATAAACATATGAGGTTGGCTGGAGATTGGGGCTTTTTGGTGGCAAGTTTGTTTTCTTCTCATTGCTTGGTACTCATTGTGCTTCCCATTCTTCATGTAGGGTTTGTCCTGTGCACCAGGTTTGGAGTACTGTTAAGGCAGAAGTGTGGAAACCTCTCCTGGAGATCTATTGGCCTCCAAAATGTAGTTCCAACCTGAAGCAAGTTTGGCATACTGTTAAGATAGTGTCCAAACAGCTCCTGGAGATCTACTGGCCAAAAAAAAAAAAAAAAAAAAAAAAAAAAAAGTGTAGTTCCAAGCTGAAGCTACTTTGGGGTCCCATTTAGCAGGCTTAAAATGTGCTGCCCCAATCTAAATCTAGTGTACCTCGTATTTCAGATCTTCAGGGAGAAGGGCTGCTTTTTTGTCTCTGTAAATCAGAGCTGAACTCCAGACAAGAACTGAACTGCTTCTGCAAAAGCAGCACTGCATTGTACTTGATGCCCAGGAGAACCTTGACAGAAGGGATCTTGACATTACTCCTTTTTTCCCCCCAAAATATGGTCTTTCTTGAGCCTTTCCACTTCATTCCTAGCCCATCTAACTATGTTTTGGATGATGGTACTGATTGCCATGCAGCTGGTGTAGATTTTTAAGCAAGTGGTGTTTCTGGATCAGTCATGATACCGATTACATCCACCTACCTTCAAGTCATGTAACCATCATCTCTACCATCTCTTGTCTTGCTCAGGTTACCAAGATTCAGAAATTACCATTAAGAGCCTCTTCTGTGCCCATTCTAAAGTGGACATAGAGGTACGAGAGCTCTCATGTCCAGCTCGAATTTCCTTTAGCCAGTCACATTACATTTCATCTTTCTGATTGATTTCCAAATGCATGAAAACCCAGGAATACCAATGGTTTCTTTCCATCTAGGAGGATCCAGATGTAGAAGATACCATGACCGAGACAGAGGTGAACTCAATACATGCCATGTACACACATACAGGAAAGGTTGCAATTTCAGAGCTGTACTATTTTAATTAATTGCTTAGACTTGGAGTTTCTACTCAAACCTTTGGTATTTTCTACCAAATATAGTAATTGTTACAAAGTTCATGATAGTAGGGATTACTTGAGATTACTAAAATAAGAATTTAAAAGAGTGGAACAATAAAAAAAAAAAAAAAAAAAAAAAACACCCTTTGGGTCCACTAGTGGGCATTAGTTCATTCTGTTTTTAAACTTCTGAGAACATCCGTGTGTGTGTGTACCCTTGTCGCTGGGTCCAGATCATCAGGTGGGAAGAGCAACAGCTTGATGAAAAGGTCAACTTCAATCTCTGCAAGATTGACCCTGCCTCTGCACAGATAGTAGAACGAACCTCACTGCAAAAGGTGCGTGAAAATCAGTGGGCTAGTAAGCATATGTCTCAGGTATGTCACTGTGAAGATCACATCTTTCCCTCGCCATCTTTAGATCCACAACATCTTCTCCATGATGGGTTTGGACCATGCATACGTCACCAGCGTTGGGAGACTCATAGGAGTCGTGTCACGTCAAGAAGTGAGAAAAGAACATATCTTGGTTTCTGGAAGTTGCTTATCTTAGATATTCAAAGGGCTTTGCCAGTTCCAGACCCCTGTAGTCTTTGAGACCAGCTAGAAACTGTTGTTAAAGTAACCAAATGACTTCAGGGGCATGCCAAAGAGTCATGACTTCATTGTGTTTACTCTGTTGTGTCATAGCTGCGGAAGGGCTTTGAGACTTCAGTGAAGACATCAGGAGTCAAAACACACTCCCCCATGTCTAGCTTCAGAGAGAGCGGCACCAGATTCAGGAACACGGCGACACCAGAGGCCACGGAGCTCCATAAACTTCTGGGCAGCCAAAACAGTCTCAACCAGACAAGTTCATCCTGAAGGAGGTTCATGTGGGGATCAATCGGCAAACACAGAGGGGCCAGAATTTTAAGTAAAGACAGCAACTAGGGCTGCATGCTGGACAAAAACAAGATACTGAGATGATACAAGATGTGATAAATTACTGCAAAAGTATTTTACTGTTTGAACATGATACTAAACTTAAAAAATATATTTTTGCTATTTTTAGGTTTATTCAACAATAGATAATGATATGCCAATACTTCTCTCTTTACTTTTGCGCAAAGTGCAAGATAAAAACATCAATATCAAGATTCCATCATCCACACGTCTTAACAATGGAATTTTTTGCTTATGCCCAGCTAACAATTAGTATAAATCCGAAATGACCTCCAATTCACTTTAGATCCACTCTCGATAGGATATAACGGAATTGTGCTGTATATTGTAAATAGTACATGTAGCAGCAAAACTACATGTCATGCTTTAAGTATTTACTTAAGTAAAAGTAAAAACTATTCTTACAGGTATAAAAGTTATTAATTGTAATTGGGTCATGGTGCCAGACATAAAATTTCGGATTGAGATGGTAGTAGTAGTCTCTTTTAAAATCAAGTGCCTTTGATTTTTGCTACCAATTCCTAATTACATATGATAAAAATATTATTAATCATCTTGCAGCCCTAGGGTCATTTTTAGCATGTGCATAAAAAACAAGAAAATGCTTTTGTTGTTCATAATTAGCATTTGGAAAACAAAACTCCCCCCCCCCCCAATCAATCAGGACTTTTGGCATTCTGGATCAAATCTGGATAAAATCAATTTCACATTATTGCAAATGACAAACCAACTGAACAATAAATGCTCAGGCGCTTTACACTTGTGTCCTGTTTTTCTTTCTAAGGCCCCATATTTGGACCAGCCAAATAAATCGCAATAATTGTTTCCAATGTCTGTTGAGCCCTAACTGGGATAACATTCAGGTAAAAAAAAAAAAAATTGAAAAAAAAAAAACAGGATTTTTTTTGATGAACAGAAAAACCGAAGTGCAAAAAATATTGGGGGAAAATGTTGTAACATTAGTGATGTTTTAGAGTTTCTGATGTGAAAAGAGAACTTCAATTCTTGTAATTAAATATTTTATAAAGCAAAGTGAAATGTTTTCGAAAAGGTCGTAATCAATAAACTTGACAGCTAAATACCTGCCAGAGGGGGGAAAAAGAAAAGGAAAAACTAAATGAAACATTGTTAAAGTTAGCATTTCTTTTATTATTGAAAAATTTAAACAAAAGCAATCAAAAAACTAAATATTTACAGGACTCTCCTGAAATGTGTTATGGTAGGGGAAAAAGGGTTTCACGCTGTTTGTACTGGTTTTGTCTTCCTTTTTTCCCCATTTTATTTAACACTAACACTTTTGCCTTTCTTACAGTCAATATTGTAGTTAATATTTTTCCTAGGTTTTAGTATTGATTGTATTTCATAAAATACACTACAGGATTCACACGGATTCAGTAAGCCAGCTTTTTTTGTCCTCTTTTTTTTTTTTTTTTTTTTTATAAACAAGTGGACAAAAGTTAAATCAGATAAGTTCATGGCGGTTAGTGTAACTCTGCCCCCTCAGCAGCAGCAAAAAAAAGGTCAAAGTTCACCCTCCATCTCTCTCTTTTTTTTTTTTTTTTTTTTTTTATCTCACAGAGCTGTCAGGAAGCAGTTAATCCAACCAATCATAGCTCTGGATTTTGCATTTTGTCCTGTTAAACCAAATCAAGAGGAGGGGGGAAGGGGTAAAAACAGCAACACAGCACTTCATTCCCCAGCGCACAGTAAAGAGTTTCTCTCAACATGACACTCAAAGAATTTCAAAAAATAGAGCTCTGAGCAGCTTCCGATAAATCATACTGTTGCGCGCGCACACACACACACATCATAGGCAAAGTGTGTAAGTTTAGTGACACCAAGCTGATGTCAGGAACTACTGAAACGATAACGGAACAAGATCTCCAGACTTCTTTATCCTCTCCGTGAATATTGAAACGTTTATAAATCAACAGTTTCGGCTCAAAAAATATTTGCTAGCGTAAAACCAGGGGAGAAAGAAAGAAAAAAAAAAACCAAAAAAAAAAAACAAAAACCAAACAAACAAAAAAAACCCCCACACGATCCGAAGTTCAAATTTTTATCCTCTTTCAAAATTGCAACTTGTTTCAACTCCAGGAAGATTGTGAAATGTTCTCCAGTGGGCAGAGCCAGGGCTTTAACTGTTGTCCGATTCGTCCTCGGCCTCGCGGAGCCAAGTGAAAAAGGCAGTGACTGATTTGAGGGCGACGCCCTTTCCTTGCTGCTCGGCTGGATCTTTGCTCGACTCCCACTTGTAGAAACCGTCCTCCTTAATGATATCCTCATCATAGAGCACGTCAAAAAACATCCGCAACAAGTCTAGACACACACACACACACACACACACACACACACACACAAAAAGATTAGCTAGTTAGCAAGTAAATTAATCCAACATTTCTCCCATGACTAAACATATTCAAACAGGAAGCATTTAAAAAATCCTTGTATTTATTAAATAGATGTAAAGTGGGCACGGGTAATATTGGATAATGCATGTATAAGCTCCTTCCTTCACAATCACATGGCTGAGGGCACTGGTTCCAAAACCTCACACTCTTGCTACAATGCATCCACAAAGGTGGGAAAACTTCCCGTTATTTGCATAAATGTAAGACTTTATGTATTGTCATTTTATTTTTTACTAGATGCTAAAAGTGGCAGTTGTAGCTAGGGGTAGCACATAGCTGTTTTCAAGGTAAACGTTAGATGGGTGTCTTTCTAATATTTAATACAACTGAAGCAGGTATAATTTGTCAGTTGGGACTACAAATTGGAATATAAAGTAGAATTCCTATTCCCTTATATTTCCTACTTACTTGGATACATGTTTTTTTTTAAACATATGCAGTTGCCTTACATCTGGATTTGGTTGGAAAAATCTGAAAGCTCCAAAAAGTTCAACTCATAATTTCCCCTTGTCCCAACATGAATGTCGATCAAGTGTACTCATTAGAATATTAGGCCACACCCATTAGATGTGAGCATTTACACACACTGTACAGACACACTCACTTGGCGGCTGCTCCATCTGCACCATGAGGCTCTGTAATGCGTAGAGCGCCTGCAGCTCCTTCAGCTCATTATTAATGTAGCGCTGGAGCAGCTTAGCCCTCCGGGAAATTTCTTTAGAATCAACTTTATATGGGGTTTCACCTGTTTGCAGGGGGGGGAGGGGGAGAGAGGGAGAGAGCACTATTAAAAATGTAATCAAACAGTCTGGAGGTTTCTGTGTGTTACTGAACCAGCTAGAAAAGAAGGATTTATTAGGCGACTCACAAACGATAGCAGCCTGACACACAGAGGTCATCAGAAGTCGCACGAAGGTGTTCGACAAAGCCTGCTGCTCATCCAGGTTCGCCTGATGAATGACAAAACGTGGAGAGCAAAATGACAGTTACTTAGAAAAACAAACACACACACAAACCTTCCCCCTGTACACCCCCTCCCACACACACACACACAGAGAGAGAGAAGGACAGCAGTACCTCCACCCAGTTGTATATGCGCTGGTTGTCAGATTTGTCTTGCAGGAGCTGGTCCAGCTGTTTAGAGATCTCTTCCACGCTCAGAGACTTCCTACTGCTACCAACTTTCACACACTCCTCACCCAGCGTGTAGTCCACTCCCTACACACACACACACACACACACACACACACACACACACACACACACA
>JAOTRR010000056.1:7284682-7302291 GCA_028570945.1 Gogo arcuatus
CAGGGTGAGAAGGGAGCTGTGGTGCTTTATCCTTGTGGTATTTTGACCAAAGCATCTTACAGACATTTCATTAAGACCTCAGGGAACTGTGTCAACTTGTGGAAAGGGGTATAATATGTCACCTTTAAATTTAAGCATGTACCTCTTTACATAAAATGCATTTATAAGATTAGTTTTATTGGAGACATTAATTCATTTTCAGTGCTTTTCCTGGTTAGGAGCCCAAAACACTGGGTGAGGTGGGTAAAACATCCTGGGGTTAGATGCCAGATGCCATCCCAACATGGAGCCCATATATTGTTGTCTTTAAAAATTTAGTTCCTGGTCAGCATGTTGGTGCAGTGGGTAGCGTTGCTGCCTCACTGCTCCAGGGACCTGGGGCTCTGTTTCAAGTTTTGCATGTTCTCCCTCACATGTGTGTGTGGATTTCCTCTGGGTTCTCTGGATTGGCTATGCTAATTGGCTATATGTGTGTGTGTGGCATCCAGTGATGGGTATCCAGTGATCCAGGATGCTTTCCTGCCTCAGAATAAGATCCATGGATCCACTGCTACCCTAAACTAGATAAAGTGCTTACTGAAAATTTGATGGATGAATGAATGAATTTACAAGATTAGTTCTAATGGGGTCATTTTTACTCAGCTAAATTTGTAAAGACAGAAACATATGATTACTTGCCTACATTTGGCTACTTTGATTAAGTAACCACTCAAGACTCTTTTTATGCATACAGTGAGTATATAGTTAAAAAAAATAATTTGGAATTATGAGGGTAAGTGAAAGATAATGTGGGAAACTGAATAAAATCATAAAATTATGATTAAGATATAGAATGTCACCACCATATAAAAATTTGTTGCATACATACTTTTGTGGATATAGACATAAAATTGAATGCATTCAAACACTTAGTAAGTAGAATTCTGTCTAACAATTAACACACTTTTTTATTAGATATCTTCCTATTCTTACTTAAAATCAAGTATGGATTTTGAATTTTAATTTTACCCGAGTCATTGTTTTTACATTAGTTTTACTTGCTTGTTCACCTGTTTGCCATTAAGTTGCTTGTTCACCTGTTTGCCATTAGCGTTAATTAGCGTGTCTGTTTAGACCCTACTGTTTCTGTGTTTCATAGCGAAGTCTTACCATGCAAGTGCAGGCCTTGTTTTTGAGTTTTCTGTGTTTCCTCGTTTTGACCCTTGTCCATTTGTTAATTGTTTTAGTGCCCAGAATGGATGCTAGTATCAGGTCTATGTATATGAGGTTTAGGTGTTTAGAATTTTATATACTTAAATGTATAGAATATTATATATAAAACTGAAGTATAGAGCAGAGGCGAATTGCACTGGACTGCTCTATAAACCTGAAGGATGTTTATAAGTTTTTCTAGCTGTAAAGAATGTCTAGAGTGTTCATGATTCAGCAAAATGCACTGCATATGTGTCAGGTTTATTATAGTCTGTATCTTGTAGAGTGTTAGCTGCATAGAAAAAAGATGAATTGCTGTGGAATATTTTCAGGGGAAAAAAAATCAATTTGCAAAAGCCACCCAGCTATTAATCACTAATTTTTTGGTTCATTAGCTGCTTGGAGTAACCTTAGATCAGACACAAATCAGACAAAATGTCATGATTAAACATTAGGAAGGCTTGAACTTAAGGGCAAATCAAATCCATTCTGCTGAAACGTGACGTACAATGGTGTATTTCAAGGATAAAAATAAAATAAAAGGGAAAGATGTGGAACCAGTAAAGTGTCTCTGGTGTATTGGAGCCAAAATGACTTTGTGGCACAGAAAATAGCTGAGTGGAAGAAGAGTGCTTCTCATAAACCAATGTAAACTGAGCATCTTAAAAGGCTAGCAAGCTTCAGTTTTTGAAGAAAGGGATTTATATAGAAACGTTTCATAAATAGTGAGGCAGGTTTATTAAATGACAATTATTAAATGGTCTAAGTAATTAATAAATATAAAAAGGGAATAAATCTGGAAAGCAAAAATAATGTAGGTCTTGTAGATTTAAAGGTGTTCGGCAAATATCCGATTACATTTTGCTTGGTTTATAATCTATAATTAAGGTTAGACTCTACAGGTGAATAATGAAAAAAAAAGAAATAGATATCACAATTAATTTTCCAGGTAATTACTGATATACTGACTTGCTTTCTATTTTCTCATTTTATTATGTAAATGAAGCTACGTCTCATATACACATGCTTAAATTTGCATTCTGTCAATGATGGTGGAATATATACATACATACATACATACATACATATACACACACACGCACACACACACATATATATATACACACACACACACACACACACACATTTGGAGAGTGAAATCACCCTCAAGAGGAAAAAAATATAGAAAACCAATTCTATATTGTTCAAGCAAGAAAACACCACACTTTAGTAATTTTTTAAACAATAGATATCACAATTACTTTTTGTCAGTTAATTCCCGATATTCTGTTATTTTTTATTTATTTATATTTTTCTATGCAGATGAAATTGCATTTAATTAAACATGCATTCATTTGCATACTTAATACTACTACTACTACTACTACTACTACTACTACTAATAATAATAATAATAATAATAATAATAATAATAATAATAATAAAAACTTCAGTCACTGGATGAATTTAGAGTAAAAAATGTTTATTTCAGAAAAAAGACTTTTAAAGAACTTTTTGGAAAATATTTTCTTTATTGTTTAAGTAAGAAATCACAACAAAAACAGATATCAGATATAATTAAATTTGCCAGGTGATTGCTGATATTTTTATTGTTTTTGTATTTTTTTAAATTGAAGCTTACAATTAAATTGTTAACTTCAGGTAAGGACTTTTTTACAGAAAATGTTTTTTTTTTGGAAAATAATTTCTTTTTTGTTTCATCAAGAAATTACCATGTACTGTTATATTTTATGCCATTTTTTCAGTATAAAATTGAACAGAACTCCAACAGTAATCAACAGTTTGAGAAATTCCACTGTAATTAGCTTCTAATTAGGGATAGGAATGAACATGGAAAGTTTCATGAATGCACATCATTGAGAAAGTGAGGTTTTTGGTTCTGGATAAAGAAAATAAAACAATTTAGAGAAAAAAAAACTATTTTAAAAATACAATATGGGTAGTAAATGTGATTATAAAGAAAGGACACTTAAACTATCATACAAGACATGATGTAATTGTGAAGTGGGTGGAGCTTGAAGCCTTATTCAAAATGGTGTTTCAGATGATGCAATAGTCGTATGAGGACAAAACCAAACTCAGTTAAAGAAAACACATTTCTATTGTCTTTTCTGTCATACTTTTTTTTTTTACTAAAGTTTAAGAGAAGACATTTATTAGATGCAGTTCATCCAAAAACATGAAAAATGACTACATTTGTCATTTCTACCTATTGTGTCTTGCCTTTAATGTGTAAACAGAGGTCTATGGCATCATTTATTAAATTTCCAAAGCTAGTTTTACAAGTAAAGGACCATGAAATGATAAATTGATGTGTCATAAACAATACCATGATGGATGAAGTTTGCTGCACATCCTCAAAATCACACAATACATCTTACATCCTTGATTGCTCACGTGTCCCGTTATAAACAAGCGCAAAAATGGATTGACTCTCTGGGATAGGAGCATATGGGAGATTAAAAAACAAAACCAACAACAACAAAAAAAGATGCTAATTGTGTCGCTTTTCATGAAATGAAATGTCCTGTGTTTCTCTTTCCAAGCTCAGAAGGATGCAGCACACTCTTTTTTACAATTTGCCCAAATGTCAGAGAGCTGGGAAGCCGGGAGAGGGTGTGTGTGGGTGGAAATGCCCGAAATTCATGTATGAGCGTGTTAATCACCAGCAACTCAGTATTGGCAGTTGTGAAGTGTTAGCCGATGTGTGAATGTGGGGGAAAAAAAAACTCATTTATTGAGAGTCTCCCTGTAGGAGGACTTTAATAAAGCAAACGCAAAAGCAGGCTGCTTTTGAGAGATTAGTATCGAAACAAATACATAAATATTCGCATTATATGAAAATGGGGTATAATTTGCTTCCATTAACATGCTTGACTGGATGTTTCTTATGATGCTTTCTCACAAGTGTTAAAAGCCATGTATAATTTAGATGATGCTCTTAAGTCCAGTTAATAGTGAAGATCTGTGCCATCTTTTCATCTTGAAATGGGGTCATGCTAATAGGTTGCGATTTACATCGATGAAAAATGCACTCACTGCTAAAAGAAGAACCCTCGATGGGAAGGTTCAGCCAGTTTCAAAGGCGCTATGCGAATGGGAAAAGTGTGGCCGAGACTGTGTAGGAGAGGTTCTACTGACTTGAAATAAAGCCAGACCATGTAGGAGGACACTGTAGCATATAAGCAGCCTACACAGAATCCAAAGCTAGTGCGAGCTTTTATTTGCATGGAGCTGGTATTAACACATTGGCAAAAAGACAAGCATGATTTCTAATTTAAGATTCTAATTTATAACCAGAAAATTACATTGCTATCTTACAGCATCTCTGTTCAATCCTGAGCTCGGGTTTCTGACAGTGCCAGAGTTTTGAACGTTTCTTTGTGGATCCTCTGGTTTCCTCCCACCTCCCAAAAGGTGGAATGGCCATGCTAAATTGCCCCTAGGTGTGGATGAAGGTCTGCATGCTACCTTGTGATGGACCGGCATCTCATTCTGGGTGTCTTTCTTCTTCACATCCAGAGTTCCAAGATCTACCGTGACCTTAACCTGAATAAAGAGATTACTGAACATGAATGGACCCGACTGAAAAATATGTCAGATCAGATTTGATAGCAGGCCAGTATCTGTACTAGATTGTCACTAGTCCAGACATGTAATACTCCTCCTGTGCAAAATTCATAGGATTTCTGCAAGCGAGCGTGAACTCTAACCTTGCCCCTGCCCCAAACATTAACCATTTATCATCATTTTTGTACAAATCAGCTCATCAGATGCCCTTATATCAACCATAGAATATGCTCCTTTGTTCTTGCAGGTAATATGTGACCTCCATGTATAGCTTCTGACCTACTATCATCAGGACATCACTCATGCTGACATGCTGCCAGTTCTTCACGTGACAACAGCAGCCTCCCTGCTGACCCCTTCAGACTTTTCTATAGAGATTCATGTGCACTTACTTTCAGAAAACCATGAATCATTGGGAACAGACCTGAGGCATTTTGTTCCAGAGAGAGGAAAAGAATTTCAAACAAAACTGAAGCCTAAAAATTCCATTTAATTATTATTCAATCAGAGCACAACCAGGAATAGACAGAGTAGCAGAAAAGCCAAAAAGCTTTACTTATTTGTATTCATTTCTAAGCAGATTATGATCAGAATCTCAAAATTTCTGAAAGGTACATTTGTATCAGTATCAGATGTGCCAATTTACACCTGTAATGCATTTGCATCAGCATCGGAAACAGAATTTCAAATGTATTTCTACTGATAATTTATTTTTAATCCAACTTTCTGTCCTCACTCTGTCTCTATTTCTTTCTCCATCACTCTAGGATGATTCCCTCAGAGAGCAAGACATTCCGGATCAATGACCTGGCAGCGGGACGTGAGTATGAGTTGTGTGTCCTTGCCGTGTACGATGATGGCATCACGTCCCTCACTGCGACACGAGTGGTGGGCTGTGTCCACTTCCGGACCGCACCTGAGACCGGCCAGTGCCAGTTTGCTCAAGCGCAGTTCCTGGGTGGCACCATGATCATCATCATCGGTGGCGTCATCGTGGCCTCTGTGCTCGTCTTCATCGTCATCCTGATGATCCGATACAAGGCATACGGCACAGTTGATTCCTCCAAGGTCAAAGGTGGAACATCTGGAAGCATCCACCGGTCAGGTCACTCCACATCTAAGAAACAGGAGCATGTGGGTGAGTCTCCAGGCAGTACAGATTGCCATGCTATAGCGCTACTTAGCCTTGAGAATGAGACTCAGGGGGAAGCGAAGGCACCGACTCCTCCGGTTAACTCAGAGGTGGCGGCTTTGGCTCTCGTACCTGCTCCACCCATTCCACCATCCCGCAGGGCAAGTTTAGGAGCCCCACCTTCAGACGATGCCCAGACAGACAGCAGCCTGACAGGCTCCACCATGTCGCTTTGCCCTATGGGCACCAGCACAAGCGACAGGGACAGGAAGCGGACGCCAGCTGCCATTGGGTTGCTGCCCGGTGAGCTGGCGAGGGCGAGGCACCGCTTCTCCTTCGATGGGGACTACACGCTCTTCCAGAGCCACAGCTACCCAAGACGGGCCCGTGCCCGGCGCCACAAATCCAGCTCACAGCTCGATGTCTCGCCTCCGACTGAACGCCGTATCACGTTCAGCAGCAGCACTGAGTGGATGCTTGAGAGCACAGTGTGAAGAAACACATACACAGTGGTGTCCCAAACTCCAAGTTCACTACTAGCAGCTGTCTTTATTCCATCAGTTATCATAAGTGAATTCAACTTTACTAAATTTCTCAAACAGGATCATTAATATTGTTTATTAGTCTTAACTAATTCACTAATATAATCCCAGTTCTAGACTAAGACTGGAGGTGAGTGTAGGAGTATTTTTTATACTCCCATTCCTGCCCACTCCCGTAGACACTCCGGCCTGCCCCTGACAAATTCCATAACCTTAACCAGGAAAGAGCAGTTACTGATGATGGCTTAATGAAAGCAGTAAATCTGTCATGCATTGTAAACACTGTCATGTTAAGAAATCTGACTAGCTTCATATCTTACTGCTCTCAACAAATAAAAACTGCCCGCTGCTGTGACTTTTTTGCTGGGTCCTGAGGGATCCGTGTCCCAATACACACCTCTAGTCTGGACTATAACACTCCTGCAACACCGGTTCAGTTAAATGTCATTTGTGTGTTCCTCTTATTCCTGAGCCACTTGAAAATTCTCTCCAGTCACACTCTACACACCGGCAGCCATTTTCCACCTTGTGTCAATCAAATCGCTCTATATTGGTATCTCACAGGACTTACAGGACTTACTTTACCGCCAGTTGCCATGGTTTCAAAGCAATATCCACACAAGCTAGCTTGAGAATGAATAAAAGAAGTACACGTTTGACCACAAATCCCCATCCTTCCACTAAAATAGTAATTCCGAAAGGACATCCTTGTGTATAAAATGCATCTGTATAATGCATCACTGTCTCCTGGTGTCAGAGTGAGCCTCAAAAAACAGGCTTAAGTGGTTTGATGTACAAAAATAAGATGGCAGAAACACTGATGCTGTTCAAACACTTGAGACTTTTAGCAGTAAAGCAAGTCTCACTGATTGGCTCATGATCTCAGAGTGAAAAAAATTAATCATTCACAGTTGGGAAGACAACATATCACTGTCATTGTTAAGTTAAACTTTTTTTAACTGTGTTGCATCACTTGCCCCACCCATTTTGCATCAGTAGTTGTACAGTTACCATTTGTGGATTTCCAGTGCTCCAGTCAGAGTCTCGGATGTTACAGCAGTTACTTGGTCAGTATTTACAGCATGTTTTTGGTTTTTATTTACCGCGGGCTGGCCTAGTGGTTAGCGTGTCCGCCTCTCGACCAGGAGATCTCGAATTCTACTTGCAGTCGGGTCATACCAAAGACCATCATAAAAATGGTACCATCTGGCAAGGCATGCTGCAATACAGATGTGAGTAGGGAGTCAAACTCTTGCCGTTACCAGAGGACCAGCCTCCCACTATAACCCTAGCTTTGAAATAGGCAAGAGGCTGAGGGCGTTTTTGACACCCTACATAGAAGTAAAAACCACGAGCTGGCCAGTGGTTAGCATGTCCGCTTCTCAACTGGAAGATCGCAAGTTCTACTTGCGGTCAGGTCATACCAAAGACCATCATAAATGGTACCTACTGCCATCTGGCGAGGCATGCTGCAATGCAGATGTGAGTAGGGAGTCAAACTCTCGTGGTCACCAGAGGGCTAGCCCCCCCACTGTAACCCTAGCTATGTAATAGGCAAGAGGCCAAGGTTTATAGAAACAGAGATTGGCACCGCCCAATGTGCCTCAAGGGCCTGGTTAGTACTAGGATGGGAGACTGCCTGGGAAGACCAGGTCTTGGCATGGGAGGGACTTTTTCAGTTTTTATCAATGAAATTCTGGAATGTTCTGGAATGGGATTGGTACATCTGGAGGGGATTTTTAAGTGGCTCTGGGAGTGGGAGGAGTCAGAGATGTACATGATGAAATACCAAAACCATGAAATGTTTCCACATGGTGGATATTTTCACTGTTGATCTGCTCAAAATGCAGGAGCAGCAAACAATGTTTTTACTTTCTAATTATCATTCCAATTAAAATGACTTGTGAAATGTTAGCATTGGCATTTTGTTGTAGGTCAATCCTTTTTCTGTCTTTTTTGTATTTCAGAGGATGCACACAATTCTTTGGTAGATATCTCATGAATCTAGCTAACTGATGCTAACTGTAAACGTGTCTAATGTTCGCGAAGTCAAACATACATTGATAGATTTGATTTCATATTAATGACCTCAAAACATTCTCTATACACCGTGAAAAAAGCGAGGACGCCGTGTCAGCATACCTTGCGATTAAGAAAATCGAGTTGAGATGAAACATTACTATTGGGAGGGAAGGAGGTGGGGTTTTCAGTGGGTGAGTTAAGACAGAGAGTTGAGTTAAGATGGAGAAGTTGGAGAGTTCAAACCACTTATGTAACTGTTAATCATTCCAGATTCGTACATTGATTGGTTTATCTGTCAGTTTATTGGGGAATAAAGAGGATATTTGAGTGATAACTCGTAGCTTGTAGATTAGGGTTGGAAGGTCCGATGACATCAAATGTTGCTTTAGAAGCAATAAAAACAGGTTACATCAGAAAAAAAAAAAAGTTTACCAACTTGGGAGTGTAACGTGATACTATTTGGATTAAACCCTGAAAATAATTTGAAATTTAATTTTGAGACAAGTTTCAGGTTTATGTGTTGGTGTTATTGGCATTTTCATGATTAAAACATAAAATAAGTTATTCGATAACTGATGGAAATAAAGTTTCAGATTTTGGAATCTGATACAAACACACACACACACACATTTGTTTTCCTCATGTGTCATGTGTTGTCAGTGTTCAGTGTTTTATTTGAAAGCACAGTTTGGCTCCGTTCTGCTTCAGACACAGAAAGAGAGATGGTGATAAAGAGGGAGAAACGGTTGCCACGCCCTTTCCCATAATGCAGCGGTGCCTTATTCCTGAACGTGTACCAATGGAAGATGTGCTGCTATGTGTCCATCCACTCTTCATACATGACCTCCATCCTTTTGTTTAATGGTTATTTTTCTATGTGATGCCATGGCGAGAGGTTGGTGGATACATGACTGCTCTGTTTTCTTTGTAATAATTCATAAAAAAAAAACAGTGAAGATGATGATCACGATGACGAATGATAAAGGCCCAAACAGGAGAGTCCAGAGTCACGATGCTCCTGTGTGTCCGATCATTTTAAACGATTTAATGCACAGAAGACACGAGATACAGAACATCGGACATGCATCGGACCAGTCTATATGATGCAGATAAAAAAAAAAAAATATTATTAATAATTCATACAAATACCGATTGCATTCATTAGAAATGGAAAAAAAAACTGAGCCTGGGAACTTCCTTGGACTCTTTTGGCCAGGATGGACTACGTTATGATGAAAATCAGAGAACTGACTGTATGATCGTCATCGGTATTGTATCTGGCTGGTCTAGATTTAAAAAAAAAAAAAAAAAAAATCTGCAAATGCAAAATACATATATGAATATATTCCGAACTATCTCTGTATGTGTTCCAAATATGTAAAGTCATAGGTGACGTGACTTTTTACACAGCATTCTGGGTGATGGCTGCCAGTTTTTACATTAAAAATCTGCGTCGTCACATCCTCCTCCTGATTTAGTTTATTAAAGTTTGGACCACTTAACTTGCGTGGAATTTCAATGTGTGTGTGTGTGTGTGTGTGTGTGTGTGTGTGTGTGTGAAAACAGAGAAATAAAAAACATTCCTCAGTGTTCATTTTGTTTGAAAGTAAAAATTATTTAAAAAAATGTGGTTTGCCCTGAAAAAAACAAACAAACAAATAAACATAAATAATAAAACCCAAAAATGTAAACAAATATAATAAAAACAATATAAACTAACAAAATAAATAAATAAATAAATACGTTTTTAGCGTCCTATATATTATATTCATATTTGATTTAATTTTATATAATATATTTGAAACTCTTTCAAATAAAGTGTATAAGTAGATCATGTCTTTCCTCAATGTTACATTTGTTTGAAAGCAGAAATAATGTGTGTTTTGACATGGAAAACAAACAAACAAACAAACAAACAAGTGATCAAACCCACAAATGTATTTAAACAAACAAGCAAACATAAATAATAATCAAATACAGAATATAAACAAAACAACAAAACTAAATGAATGAATAATAAAAGAATACACAAACAAATAAGGTGAAATCTAAATAAACAAGCAGGCAAGTAAACAACTAAAACAAAACATGATTATTAATACATTTAATTTATAGAATTTTATGTTGTGTAAATAAAATTAATATAACAAATAACTACATAAATAAAATAATGAATGAAATAATTTAATAAATCACATTTACAACATTTTTAAAATGCAATTTAAAAATTTATTTTTAAATACTAATAAATCAAAATGTATATTTTTTTTGCCATTTTTGCTGCATGTTTGTTGTTCTTCAGTGCTGCTTCAACTTAAAGCACATGAACACAATTTGGAGCTAATTAACATGCTAAGCACTCCTCGCTAATTACCGACTCGCTCACTCACTCACTCACAGAGCGACGAGGTGAAATGAAAAGTGTTTACTGAAGAGCACTATCCATCACATGTTTACAGCATTTCCACTTCCTGAATGCTAATCCAGCACCACTGTACTTAATGAAAAATCCTAAAAAATAAATAAATAAATAAATAAAACCTCCTCCTGTGTCTGTGACCCTGAGGGCGGGCTGCGAACTGCAGCACTGATTTGTCAGATTTAGGTTTTTATTATTACTAAATTATTATTCATTTGCATATCAATTAGTAATTAATAACACTGACAATAAAACATGTTAAGAATAAACAGATATGCTCACAATCTCTCTAATATAGTTTACAGTTAAAATACAACAAAATTAAGATAAATGTCAAAAAGAAATGGAGGATTTTGATTTTGAGCTTTAAATAATCCATCACTTCTGCTTTTAAACTTATTTGACTATTTTTTTTAAAAATTTATTTGTAAAATTGTGGGAGGGGGGGTTGTTGTTGTTTGTCTGTTTGTTTTTGTATGAAAATCCTGAAGAGCGAAGACACAAAATGCATCAATTATCCAAGGAAAAAAAATCTATCGCAGGGCTAACGCCGAGACGAACAAACATTCACACTCACGTTCAAACCTGTGGGCAATTTAGAGTAGCCAGGTGACCTAATCTGCATGTCTTTGTACTGTAGGAGGAAACCAGAGCACCCGGAGGAAACCCACGCAGGCACGAGGAGAACATGCAAACTCCACACAGGAAGGCCCCAGTCAACCGTCAGGTTGCTGTGATGTGACAGTGCTAACCACTGCACCACCGTGCCGCCTTTAAAATAAATGAATTTACATATTATAGAAATTAAGCAAACCAAAGGTAATAAAAATAAGAAGATAGATAAGGATGGATTCCGTGATCCATGAAGTGATCCATCCATGTGAAGGAGCGCACCAAAACAAAGGTGAAAAATGTACATTTTTGAAATTGCAGCCAGGTCTAAACCGATCACACGGATGAGCGAGGCTTTGTGGCACCCTGTGATCGAAGTTGTCAACGTCTCATGACTGTCGAGATGGAGAAAGATGCAAAGAAACTGTCAGGGGCGCAGTACAGGAAAAGAAAGAGGGAAAAGGAGAAAGTGTGTGAAGGAATGAGAGAAAAACGGTCTGTGGATGAAAGAAAATCTTGAGACGGAAGCTTGAAGTTGATATTTTCTAGTTAGGTAAACTAGGCTAGCTACCATTAGGTAAGCTAGCATAGGTTTATGATACATGGGAAAAGACTAGATAGCCTATTGCATTGGTACGTTCATCACTTGAAAATGAATGTTGTTGGTTACATTTAGATTTTGGTTGAACCCCATGGAAATCCCAGTATTTTTCAGGACATGTACAGTTTGATGAAAACGTAGCTGATGGTTTTCTTAATTTTTTTGCCTTCACCTCAAATCATCTAACGCTAATCAGGTTTTCTATTATAGTTAGTAGATTTGGATGTCATCGTGGAAAGAGACACAGCCTTTCAAACGCACCTGCTGACTTTTTGAAAAGATGTGTCAAGAAATGCATGCTCACACACTCTTCACGCAAGACTGGTAAGCCTGTACTAAAAATATTGTTTGGTTTTTTTAGTCACTTCGAGTACACGAACATTAGTGGCATAATAAAATGCAGAAAATTCATAATGTTCGTTTGGGCTCATTTGTCCAAAAAGTTTGGGAACCTGAATTAGAGATTAGAAGTCATCTTTAGTAGAAGTGTGTATGTGTGTGTATATATGTGTGTGTGTGTGTGTGTGTGTGTGTGTTGTAGAGCTGTAATTCCTGCAGGATCGATTAGTCAGTTATGTACTTCACAGGAGCTGTTCGTGTAAATCGCTGTCTGACACACTCAGTGGTCCAGAAGATTGTGTGAACATCCAAAGCCATTAGTGCTGAATCAGGATTGTGTGTGTGTGTGTGTGTGTGTGTGTGTGTGTGTGTGTGTTCTCTATAGTCATACCATACCAATATGGTGGGAAAATGCTGCTGATCAATGCTGTTGCATTCTGGATTGTGATTGGTCAGAAGGTGTTGATTAATTTTCTGTAACAGCAGCTCTAACAGCAGCTCAAGTTTATATTAATATGTGTTCATTCTACTATATTATTGTTTCTGTAGTAACGGCTCATTCACAGGGACTGGAATACGACGAATACCGGAATGCTCCACTAATAATAAATAGATTTAAAACGTGTGTAATTGATGATGTTTTGTAAGGAGACGTTTATATAATATTTCTGGAAGGAGTCTCCAGTGTTTTTGTGCTTTGTAACAGTCAGAGGTAAAGCTGTAACTTTAAGTTTTCCAACATCTTCAGGACAGGGGAGTTTATGCTTTTTGTACATGTGCTACATTTCTTTTAAAATATGATTTTTAGTTGTTGTGACTAACCAGAAACAGTTGGGTTAACAATATTTTGTTAGGTCAATTAATCTTTTTATGCTTTTCTGAACAACCACAAACAGTTCAATTAACATTGTTATTTTTTACTAGTCTTAGTTTTCTACTTTTTTCAATGAATGCAGGGATTATACATTTATACAAACTAGAGATTTGGAATGTTTTGAATATCCCAATATTTGGAAATATCCCCCAAAAAAGCCAGTTATCTACTCTACCAGCAAAGCCTACTCTACCTACCTTACCTTTAGCCTTTTAAATGCTGAGATGTCAGCATGCCCTCCGCTGTAACTACTAAACCACGGGAAAAAAAGCTAAAAGCACATGTATTCATTCATTCATTCATTCATTCATTTTCTATGATGCTTATCCATTGCGGGTTACAACATGCATATTTTAACAAATTAAAAAGTATAAGACAGTATAAGATTTTGTAGAGACAAATAAGTCATTATATCCCACAAGCCTAATCAAGTCACACAGACACACAGTTTAGGATAAGCAGATTCGAGTGTTTTTTGTTCTAGTTTATCTGATAAAAAAAGACAGATATTCTAGTAAGCATGAGTATGATGTAATCGAAAATAGTATATTTTATTTACGTTATTAAATTCATTATATCATTGTTTTTATATGAAGTAGCAGGACCAAAGAAAGTTCTAGCTGATGACTGAAGTCAATACTTTCAACACACATCGCAAAAAGTGTTGACAAAATCGCTGAGGTCACTGATTGGACCATTTTTTTTATCATGTGATAAGCGGCGCACCGGCTCGCCAGCTGTCCCCAGTGGCTGGTGTCTCTCATCTGGCTTTGCTGAAACATACAACTGTGTCATCAGTATGACAGTGGAAGCTAATAACATGCTTACGAATAATATTACCCAGAGGCAGCATATATAAAGACAAAAGCAATGGGCCTAAGACAGAACCTTGTTGAACATCAAACAACAACAACAACAAAGCAGCAGAAGCAAGGGAGATACAACCCAGAGACCAGTAGTAGGTCATTTACTACTTTAACCACTGCTGTCTCTGTGCTATGATGAGGTCTAAATCCTGATTGATACATTTCATGGATGTTATTCCTATGTAGGTATGAGCATAACTGCTGTGCCACAACTTTTTCTAGGATCTTGGCGATAAAGTGAAGGTTTGATATTGGCCTATAATTGAACAGCTGACAGGGGTTGATGTCAGGTTTTTTAATCAGGGGTTTGACAACTATGAGTTTAAAGGATTTAGGTACATAGCCAGTGTTAAGGGAAGAATTTATTATATTATTCAAGCTTAATGTGAAGTATACTTAAGTGCTGTTTAATACAGAAACATGAACATGAACATTGTCTTAATTGTTTTTATAGCAGTTACTTCTCTAAATTTATAATCTAGAGAAGAAGTATTTATTACCTGCTATCCAGTCGAGGGACATAAAAGTTCACCTTTTTAAACATTTAACCGCACAACCATTTAACCTCACAAAGTTCCTTAGACCATTGGAACGATCCAATTATCTCTTCCCGTCTTCATAATAATTCATTGCATTACCTCAAAAGTATACCCTAGGGCTTTTGGGTAGTCTACATTGATTGGACTTCTGTATGCCCACAGTGTGACAAAGGTATTGTCACGTCTGCACCTGCTCGCACTCAAGACTCCACTTCCCAGAATTCACAGCGGCCTTCAAATATGGCCGCTGCGGACTACAATAACCATCTGGCACCTCACTGCTCTCAGTCTCCCGAGTTCTAAATCACTCACACCTGTTCCTGATCAGAGTCACACTACTTAAGGACTCTAGTTTGCATTCACAAACTGTGAAGTCAACACTCAGTGTTCTCTTGCTTGATTTTATCAAGCCTTGTTTATTTGTGTTGATATTCTGGTTACTGAGTTAGTTTGTACTTTGGTTTTTGCTCTTTATCTCTGCCTCTGATATTCTGTTTGTGCTTCGCCTAATCATTGCCTGTTTGGTGACTCTAAATTTGCCTATCATTTTGGATTTGGCTGCTAGCTTTGCCTCATTAAACTCCCTGCTGCTTTTACATCTGTCTGTTGCCTGCTTACCTGAGAGGTATTCAGCAAGTCATGCAGGTCTTCTATTACCACCTGCTCCTCCATAATTAGAGCTATATGCACAATGTCACGTGGAAGCATAAATTCACTTGCATCTCATGCCACAATCAGGATGCCAGTCTTAACCCCCTCTGTGACTTTTGTCCACTTAGCTTTAAATTGAAAATAAATAAATAAATAAATAAATAAAAAAACCACAAAATTCCACTGTGATTCTATGTTCTATGACAATAAAATATAAAAACTTCCAAGGGGATGAAATACTTTTTATAGGCAACTTTTTTTATAATAATAATAATAATAATAATAATACACTTAATAAATATTATTTAATATTAGTCATTAGTAAATACTACTACCAGTTAATACTAATACTGAAGACGTGTGTTTTCATAACAAAAATAATATTAATTACTGGACATATTTTAAGAAAGTTGATAGGATCTTCTCATAAAAATCAGGCAGGTGCATCAATTCTGCTTCCCTCTGTCACTGATTGGAGTCCTGTCATTTGTAAATAGCGAACAGGCTGAAACACCTTGTTGATGAAATAGATCAGAGGATAATGACCAGTCTGGTCTGTGCTGACAGGAAGTCTGTAGTAACTCAAATCTTTACAGCAGAAAAGCATCTCAGAACCCACAACACGTCAAATCTTGAGGTGGATCAGCTACAACAGCAGAAGACCACATTGGGTTCCACTCAAGTCAGCCAAGAACAGGAATCTGAGGCTACAGTGGGAAATCTGGCCATTTTCCAGACCCGCTGCACACAGGATATTTTTTGTTTTTTCATACCATTCTGGGTAAACTCTATAGACTGCTCTTTGTGAAAATCCCAGGAGCTCAGCACTTTCTGAAATACTCAAACCACCCCATCTGTCACTAATCAGAGAGAGAGCTGAACAGCCCAGCACCATGTGCGTGTGCACATGTGTGTAACCTAAAGTCGCTGAAAAGTGAAACTATGAGAAAAAATAAAATGTACACTGAGTTGTCATGAGCCTGTGGATGGCTCCTGCCATAGAAAAAACTCAGGGGGGTTCCAAGACAGCATTGGCTGGGGAGGCGGTCCCAGGGCCATCTGCATCAGCTCCATGTCACAGGGACACAGATGGTAGGGAGGGCTCCACCCCTCCACTCTCCTCTCGGATTGCTCCTTGGGATTTCCCATTAGAGCAGTCATGTGATGAGACCCTGAGACACGTTTTTGACCAAGTGAGAGTAATTGATGGTCAAAACCTCCAGCCTAACGTGGTGCTTTCCTACCCATATTTTTCCATTATTAAACACAGGTTATATCGAGTGATGCAGGAAACAAATTAAAGTGGAAATGACCCAGTTGTTGGTCCTGAAGAGCTGCATGGAATTTTTTTCCATGTGTCTCATCATAATCCCATGGCAGGGCATTTAGGACAGGATTAAATACTGAGCCGTCACATGGCCCATTTCAATTGGCCAGGCATTTGTGGTGATGTTTGCAAGTGGTGCGCGGCATGTTGCAAATGTCAGCTGGTGAATTCACCGGCCACCCCAAAAGGGATACGTAACAGTGTGTACTATCTGCAAACTGACAGGCTGGTTGAACAATTTAATCAGACACTTAAAATCATGATTTGTAAATTTGTGCATGACAACACTAGAAATTCCAGCCAACTAGATGGCTGGAACTCCTCTTTTTTGCTCTTATTTCCCGCAAGCCTCCACGGGTTCACCCCATTTGAATTACTGTATGGACACAAGCCTCATGGCATCTTGGGGAAAATTGGGAGGAGGGACCTTCTGCGAGTAAAAATGAAATCAGCATGTTCTTGACCTGAGTGCAAAACTCCACACACTGTGTCACCTAACCCAGGAGAATTTTCTACAGGTGCAAGAATGGTAATCCTGGCTGTATAATAGGGGTGCCCTGCTACAGAAATTTACACCAGGAGATAAAGTGCTCATTTTACTACCCACGTTGAGCTCTAAATTACTCGCAAAGTGGCAAGGACCCTTTGAGGTTACACGGAGAGTCAGAGATGTCGACAGTGAGGCAGTTCCTGGGGCTGGCTGGCTATTACAGAAGGTAATATTATAGAACTGTAAGTTACTTTTGCCAAGGACACTGACACAACCAACTTGAGCGCATTTCGCCCTCATACAACCTGAAAGAGAGCGAAGCAAAATTCCCTGCAGTAGAAACGAACCATTAGCACTCTAATCTCTCTCTCTCTCTCTCTCTCTCTCACACACACACACACACACACACACAC
>JAOTRR010000056.1:7365363-7376475 GCA_028570945.1 Gogo arcuatus
TGACGAAAATAAAGGCTTCGGCCTTGGTTCTTCTTCTTCTTCTTCTTCTTAAGAAGTCATCACTGATAACTGTTGATCTGTATCTTCACTGAAAGTATATGCTGAGCTCAGAGTCATTCCTCTTCAGCTGTCACTCTCGCTCTGAGCCGGTGCTATTAATTTTGCATCTGCTGCCATTAACAGACAGGCGCAGGACAGGAAGAGCAAAGGAAGGACGACCTAACAAGGACGTGACCAGAGTGAGACATGAGGAAACAAGCGGAGTAGTTCTACTGTAAACTCCGAGACAGGAAAGGAATCAAAGTTTGGTTTGAAGCCTCTCATAAAGAGCTTGTAAAGTCATATGGGATCCTAAGAGATAGAGGGATGATTGGAGATTGGAAAGTTGTATGTCTGCGTGTGTGTGTGTGTGTGTGTGTGTGTGTTAGCTTTAAGCATAGCATAGCATAGTGTAGATCCTTGATGAAGGAATTAGCTTAGTTGCGTAACATTTAGCTCCTGAACTGATGCCTCTCGACGTAAAAACTATTACAATTTATTTTCATTAATTAATATCATAAACACACAAGCGTATTTTCTTCAAGTGTGTTTTAAAATCACTTCATCTGTTCCCTTCCACTCACTGACTCATTGATAAAATATCAGGAACAAGCCCTTGTCCTCATTTCATTTCATTTCACCGCTCATTGATTTTGCGAAGCTGCTGAAGCGCCACCGAGATGTGGATTTGAGCACAAACCATGACCCCGAAACAGGAACGAGAGAAATGTCCAGGAAACAGATTGACGGCTATAAGCGCGTAATATCATGCGACATTTTAAACACCTAAAGCTCAAAACATCTGCTCTGCTCCGAGCTAGCGCTTAGCGACAGCCGCCCTTCATCCAGTCATGCTAAAGCGCTTTTTTTCTTCACTCAGTCGTGTTTTTTTTTATTTTTTATCCTGCCCAAAAAGAAAAGCAGAGCATCTGGCTTGTACATGAGACAGATGGGAGTTTCCACCTCGGTTATCTTTAGCTAAAAATAACCACTTCAAAAAATTAAAAGACCATTAGGAGCGCTCCTAAAGGGCATGAGCGGGAGCGAGAAGAGGAGGAGGAAGGACGAGAAGAGAAAGAGGGAGGAAAAGGAAGCAAAGACTTCTTGTGTCGTTTTTAGGAGAAAACCTATGAATAAGTGATGGAGGAGATTCAAACCAGGTAGAAACCCGCTTCAGGATTAGCGGTTAATCGTGTTAGAGGCTAAGTTCCCAGATAGTAAACATTCATTGAAACTACTCTACGTTAAATCAACATTTTTCCGTCAAAGTTTTTTTCCATTTTACTGAATCAACGTCGATGTTGAACTCCAGTGTTGATTCGTCACCACTTTTGCACCCTCGCTTAACATTGAAATATGAAGTATATCTATAGCTCAATATTATTAAACTATATGTTTTATCTATGAACAACTTCTCGCCAGGCTGCATGGCTCTGGTGGAACCTATCGGAAATGTCATCAACCAGAACCTTCTTTGCTAGTTAGATGCCGTAAAGTCTATCGCAGAGCTTTCGAAATGCTGCTGATGCTAGCACCTGGTAACGTTAATTCACCTATCTGGAGCAGCTCTTTGCCCAAAACACTAACTTTATCATCGGAAGAGATAAACCTGCACTGAAGACTGTATTTCATGTGTTTTGTCATTGTTCAGATTTTGGGTTGTCTACGATATATATCCACGCCTCTCTCTTCCTCTTATCTGCTCCTAGCTAATGTTATCCTACGTCATAGCTACTACTAATATGATAAAACCCTACAGGAAACTAACATTAGCTAACTGACAAAATTAACTTAGTGTCTAGGCGTTTATGAAGCTGTAGCGTGAACTCAGTGTACGATGATAGATTTTTAATATTTCAGTAGTCGGGTTTACGTTGCGGTTTTGCGCAAAATAGAAACAATATTTAAACATTTTTACCAAAAGACATTTGTGAATAGTTTGTGTTTCCATTGAGTGATGTTTTGCGATTAAAGCTGGGTTTTCTCCTCTCGCGATAGCTCTTACAGAGCTCTCTTTTTTCAGAAAGGTAGCTGTTTTATTTGCTCCTCATGCTAGGGTCATGTGACTTAAATGCGAAAAATGTGTTTCCATTTCAATTTTTGCGAAATATTGCTTTATCGAATCATCTGAAAAACCACCTCGTGGGATCGTACAAACGTTTTTGTGATATTTGAGACTTTTTTCGAAATTCACGTGTTTTCATTACTCATTTTTTAGTTTGCAATTTGAAATTGTGCCATAAGCATTTGGATATGGATAAACAAATGAGATGTGTGGGGGTGCAGTAACACTGGTCTATGACACAATGGTCTCCAGGTTAACTATAAATCGTTGACTTTTCAATAATATCATGTCATCATTTCTTGGTCAACAATAAATCGATGCTCAATCACGACAACTATAAATGAATGTTATTCTAATGTTGCTCTCATCAATATTACTGTACTGTCAGGTTTCATCGGTATTGTAATGGAGATCCAACATTTATGTAGCATTGAGGTTTCAATCTCAGCCATAATGATGATTCAGATGGAAAATCAATAGGGAATTTTTTCAATGTCGTCTTGCTATCTTGGTTTGGCGTCATCCTAAACTCTTTATTCAGTCCACTAAGTAGGGGATTTGGACACTCCCAGACAGGATGTTGACGTTAGGATCGAATTTTATGAGCTTGTAAACGGTTAATGGAGGGTTATGTGTGTGTGTAGTTGTACTTGGTACATACTGAGGACGGAAATACGTTTTATACCAACAGAGTTAGGACATTTTTGGGACGTGAGGAAATTTTGGCTGGTCCTCATTTCTTCAAAGGGCTGTTTAAAGGTTAAGGCTTAGTTTTACGGTTCAGGTTAGAATTAGGTATAGGTTAGGGTTAGAGTAAGGGGTGTGGTTAGGCATTTAATTGTGATGGTTAAGGTTAGGGTAATGGGCTAGGGAATGCATTATGTTAATGAGTCCCCACAATGATAGAAGTACAAGAATGTGTGTGTGTTTCCTCATATCAAGGTTTATATTTCAGTGTTTGCATGAGACGAGCGATATTCAGCTTTCATATTCCATAATTATTATTATTTTAAATCTGGTTTAGGCCACGCCCACTTTCAGTGTGAATCCGAATACAGATACAGATAGTCGGGCCTTGCTGATGTCCTATAATCTTTAACACAGACTTTGTCATTAATGTCCACTCAGTGCTAACGCACCCTCATGCCTGAGTTATAATCATTGATGTAAACTATATGTAGGCTATATAACATTTTAAATGCCGCAAACAGACATCACACACACACACACACACACACACACCAGGCAAATTTCTTCATAAAGTATTTCGACGGCAGCACTCTAAAAATAAACCAGGTAATAATTTCACACTGCTGCTAATGTCGTTTTCTTCATCGCTCACAGCTCAGAAACGATCGCCATCGCCTCGGCTGGGGAACAAATTACTTTCTCTCTCTCTCTCTCTCTCTCTCTCTCGCCTTTCATTTTATCCTTGTTTCCTTGACAGAAAATCCATATCTCTGTGTAAACAGCAGGCAAGCTCTTTCATCTTATTCACACCGTCTTCGCAATTTTCACCAATTTGTACATATAAGGAGCTATCCAAGGGTAAAGGTCAGGACGGGGCGTGGCTAGTGCTGCTAAGCCTTTTTAATCACTTCATTCATAAAAGATTAGAATCCCCACCCCTCAAAAAAATCCATTTTATTTACAGTCTGGCTCTCCTGTGGAACTTTAAAGCAGTAATAATTTTAAATACTAAAAATAACGTAATAATGAAGTTTATACATCATTAGAGGATGTAAAAAAAATGTTTGCTGTAAGTGACATGAAATTATGAGCAATAAAAATTAGAGCAGGAAATCCTTAAAATGTTTCAGTGTTGATATTTTCTCTCTTTAAATATGAAAAAAATGATGTGAAAATATTCATTCATTTGTTTAATATTATTTGTACAACATTGTTCTTCTATATTTATTTAGTTAATTCAGTAAATATTACAAAAAATATTTTTATCTAATATGTATTTTTGTTCATTTTTGTTATGTATTGATTTCATTTAATAAATAACTATTCATTCAAAAAATTATAAAGTAATAGTTATATATCTGGTTAATAGTATTGTAAAGTGATGTATTCTTTTTTAATAATATTTATACTATTCCTACTATTTTTATTGTATTTCAATTTTAATTATTTATTACTATTTAGTACTGTTTATTTATTTTAATTAATAAATAACAACAAATTTTTAATTTAGTTTTTTTTCTGGCACAAATATTTTTTACACATTTTTCATTTTAATTTCAGATTGTTTTGCTATTGTTTTTTTTTAAATTGTCACATAAAAAACACACATTTACATTTCTTTTATTTTTTTGATCTCTTATTCCTCCTTACTGTCGTCTCCGGGGTCATAAATGAAGTTTATGAGGAAAACAATCAGAAGCGTAATAACAGAGTGAATATTTGAGACTGTTAAGTGTGTGTGTGTGTGTGTGTGTGTGTGTGTGTGTGTGTGTGTGGATCTGAGGATTTGTCACACGGGTAAAAGATGAATTTTGCAGATGGACATGTCAGTAATTCTCCTCCATCAGGCGGCCATATGTAATTCATGAGCCACAAGAAGACCGTCTGTCCTCTCGGATACGTCTCAAATCTGTTCATTACTACAGAGAGAGAGAGAGAGAGAGAGAGAGAGAGAGAGAGAGAGAGAGAATGTTTATAGTTGCTATAATATAAGAACAAGATTAAATGTAACTATAAACGGATAAAAAGTACCCGTGTCGTTCTGTAATGCATAAAAATTTGTAATCATTGTAAACGTTGCTGTGCTATAAGAGGAATAAAACACTCAGGGGCATGCTGTTATTAGAAATTAATCAACTCCAGTGTGGTTTGTTCTTTGCAAAAAATATTGGTGCCCTCAAATATCCAGACAAGGAGATGAGTGCAGCACCTGTACTCATAGCGTGATGTATCAAAGGTTACGTGATTTTTACCTGCAGTGTCACTTTTTAAGTGTGTGTGCGTGTGTGCGTGTGTGTGTGTGCGTGTGTGTGTGTGCGTGTGCGCACACTGCAGGGTAATTTAGGATGGAATGTGTATAAGGCCACAGACCCCATCTGTACACTGCAAATTGCCTTATTATCTTTGTCTATTGCGCTCTCGCTCAGGAATATTGAAACACACACACACACACACACACACACACACAGTGAGTGTGTTATGTGTGTATCATTCAGCCATGTGCTATATCTGTCCTGTTAGTCCGTTATCCTCCACTGAAAGGGCGGCTGGAGGGCTTTCGTGTGTGTGTGTGTAGGTGTAGGTGTGTGTGTGTGTGTGTGTGTGTGTGTGTGCACCCATTTAAGCGCATGAGTAATTAACACTGTGTTTGTGTGCTTCATTCATCATTCATCACTGATCCATGCACAAATCAGTATTAGCATATGAGTGTGTGTGTGTGTGTGTGTGTGTGTGTGCAGATGCACACAGTCACACACAATGTTTGATATAAAGTTACACAATAAAAATGACATGGCAATTTAACATCAGCTTACTTATTTTCTAACACACAAGGTTTCTTTATAAACTATCGCTTTTTTGAAGGGTAATGATTTACTGGACGTTGTGTCGTGTGAGCGATAACTCTCATAGCATTGCTACAAGCCATAAACACACTCTCTCTCTCCTGTATATATAGATTACAGTCTAGCCTCTCACACATCTCATCATCACGCTGCTATATAATTAATTCTTGATGTCTTATTTAAAGCTGCATTAACTATTATTGCACTCGTGTTGCAACAGTCACTCAAGTGTAAAAAAGTCCACTGTACGTCGACTCCCACACGTTCATGCGTACTGTAGAAGAGTCAAATAAAGGAGAAGAGCGCTCCGACACTGGACTGAGAGACCGAAACAGTCCTGCAGTGTACTTTTAGAAAACAAAGACAGGGTACACTTTAATAAAGTACACTTATTAATATACTTAATTAATACTTACACTTATTAATATACCTAAGTATACTTAATGAAGCACACTTATAAGTAACGAATTACTCAAACGAAATAAAAAATTAAAATATTTACACACTAAACAAACACAAGCTAGAAGTAGAAAAGCACACTAAACAAGCATTTGAAGTAAAAACACAAAACAAAACAAACAAATCAAAAAACAAAATCCTAACTAAATACCTTTGTTAAACAAAATAAGAGAAGTTTTAAAAAATCGCACACATTAATGAAAATAAACGAGAAGCCAAATCAAAATACAAAACACAAAATGAATTTAGAAGTAAAAATAAATAAAAAATGACCCATGCTAAACAAAACAAGCTAGAAATTAAAAAGGGTGAGGGTCAATAGTCTACAATAAACAAAAGGTATGTTATAAAAAAACATATTAAACACAACAAAGTTAGAAGTAGCAAAAATGATCGACGCTGAACAAAACAAATTAGATGGTAAACAGAACATAAATGATGGAATGATAAACACGGGTTATAGGTGATAAAATCTCCACTATTTAAATAAAATCTTTAAATGTATCAGCTTATCACTCGTTTTATTCCTTATATATATATATAATTTGTTAATGTTGTCTTTTGTTGTTGTTGTTGTTGGTTTTGTCACTTCCACCCCAGTAACGATGTATGTTTGTGTTGCGGCTAAATGAAGTTGTCTCGGCGTTATCAGAGTGAACATTAGCGTGTTAGCGCTCGTCCGAGGGTATATGTTTTCCCAGCAGTCCATTTTTTTGGACCCTCTGTTCTTGTTGTGCTGGATGTGAAGCCGAGTAAACCCCCATGGACTCATAACAAATGTGTCCTGAATGCATCGGCGTCCTGGTGCGGGGCCGGTTGCCATAGAGACGGCCATCCCGGGTCGCTTTGTTGTCTCTCATTAGCATGCCAGTGCGCTCGTCCGTCTTCCAGCAGAACAAAGGAAAGCCCTGTCCTCGTCCGAGACGGGGAGCTGGAACACAGCGGGGCTCTGACGCTGAGTCACAGGATTTTATTTCACATGCATGAGGAAAAAATAAATCAATTAGAAAGCAAACGTTTGGAATCGTCAGCGAGGTTCTATCCACGAGATAGGACTAACTATCGATGGTGATATACTGTTAAAATATACAGTATCTCAATACTTTAAAATGTTCTCACAGTTAAAATATGGTGTTAGAGGAAAATAATCAATGATGGTGTGATGTGATGTGTGGTGTGAAGCAGAATCAAAAAGTAGATTTTATTCCTCTTAGACCACAACAAATTACCCACTAATGGTACATTTACAGCTAAATATAAATGTATACCGTATATAAAATAACCATTTGCACTATGGCTTAGTTCATTTTCATGTGAAAGAGTGCATTCAGTGCTCCACGCAGCTAGTTTAGACAGCGCTGTTTCTCTGACATCACATCCTCCATTCAGCCGCTCATTCAGCTACTATGTTAACAGACACGAGCTACCATGCTGCGCAGTCTCAGTTTCAGAATCAATGATTCCAGTTAAACCAGTTAAACCAGCAGTTCGACCATGTTTGCTGCACTGATTTATTGATTTCCGTCGTCGCATTTTGTCAGGCGGCAGAGTAAATGGGTACACTTGCAGGTGAACTTTATTTAACAACACGCAAACTGTGCAATTCGCAGGAAACAGGTGTGGGTCAGTCGATTAACAAACGTTGATGTGACTCACTGAAGTTGGAAATGTCATTTATAGCAAGTGCGTAGCTGATGCAAGTGAGACTTGATGCAATCTTTGCTATTGTTTTGCTATTTTTTTTAAAACACTACTCCATCGAGCTATGCTAGCTGCTAATTCACGACCTAATCCATTAAAATTGCGTGTTATGGATTATCATGGGTCATAACTCATCAGGACAAAGAGAGTCATACTGTGATGAAGTGCAGCACAGTAATGGGGTTTAAACGTAAATCAGACACAATCTGATGGAACAGTGACGTCTCTGTCTACGTCTTTCATGTTCGCGTGTTCGGTGTGGATGACGATCTGTCACTGGGTTTCTCTGGGACCAATTACAAACCTGAAAATAGTCTTCATGCAGTATGAACAAAAGTATCAATTTGTAGACAAGATTCGGAAAAGGTCATGTCACACACCCACACACGCAAGCCAGAGTTCATCTTCATTCTCTCCTCCAGTGGCTTGGTATCGTATACACTGTTCACACTCCAGCAAGTTAAGTAAGGAATACAACATAACAGCAATTTTTCCAGTCATTATATCCTTTTTTTTTAATTAAAGAACAAAGCATCATACTTTTTATCAGTTTATAGTTACGTTTAGCGTTATGGAACGTCCATGAAACAAGTTAGTTCCTGTTGTCGCTTATGTTATAGCAGCTATAAACAGTCATTCCTTCACCAACCTGTTTTAATTCACTCTCTTAAGGTTAATAAGGTAAAAAAAAAAAACACGTGACTTGACATGTTACCCAGAAACCACAAAGCGTAAACTCATCTGTTACAGTTTTACCTCTGACTGTTACAAAATCACCGACACTGGAGACTCCTTCCATAAATGTTAAGTAGCACCAATGCATTCATTATCAGTTGTTCCACAACACCGATATACCACTTTTGATAGTACAAAGCACAGCCATGGCTTTACTCCAATAAAGTTGATCTCAGATTTCAATATTTAAATGTTTTTCATCATTTTTAATCATGACTCTGGAAAACTGAATGAAAAACTGAAGCATCCTGTTCAATTCACGCCAACATTTCCATTCAGTTACTGAAGGCGTGCGCTCGGGAAATGGAGGACATATCTTTCAAAATGTATGTTGTCCATAAGCAACAAGATTTTGTATTTTGTCCATAAGCTACACGAGACCCGAAGAGAGGCTTGATGAGAAAATGAAATAGAAAGAAAATGGACAACAAAAATGAGCAGAAGCTGGAAGGAAATGACTGTGAATGGGGATAATATCAGCTGGCACATAATATGTGTTTATGTTTGCCAGGTTTTTATGGTTTATAAGATATTACATTCCCAAGCAATGTGTTATTGTGGGTAAACTGTTGTATTCTGGATTGTGATTGGTCAAAAGGTGATTCATTTTCTATAACAGCAGATCTGACAGTAGTGCAGCTGTAAATATCAGGTTTATATTAATGTGCACGTTCTAATACATTATCATTTCTATAGTAACAGCTATAGTAAACAGTAAAAAAGTTGACATTTTGTGAAGATGTTTATGTAACATTTATGGAAGGAGTCGCCAGTGTCAGCGCTTTGGAAGAGTCAGAGATAAAGCTGTAACTTTAAGTTTTCCGACATCTTCCAGATAGAGGATGATGAGTCCTGATGAAGATATGATGATGGACAAATTTTCATTAAAGAAACTCCTCCGACGAACTGTGTATTTAATATCGTGACCTCACTAATCATGATAAATTCTGCATATATAATTGTTGCCCTGACCCAAATGACTGTCATGGTCTCAGGTTTTAATACTCTGGCAGTACTGTCCACGCATCCCAACCTCGGTTTTGACACCAGCTTGGTTTCTTCATCGGTTCCACTTCCACAATACCAAAACACATCTTCACACACACGTTATGTACGAACAATGCCCTTGTGCTTAATATGCATGCAAAGCTCATTTACCTTTGCATTAATTACGCATGACGACTATTATCAGGTCAGTCAATTAATGATTAATGTTCTTTGTGGTTTAATCTGGGATATGTCTCAGGAGAGCCTCACTGAGGGGGGGTGGACCAAGAAAAGGAAAAATGAAAGAGCTGAAAAGCTCGGTATGAAGACTACAGATCTAATTTTCTAGCAAATGTGTACAGAAAGTAGAGGAATGGCCTGTAAAGGTAGGTGTAGCTTCTCAAGAAGACTGGCAGAAAATCGTTAAGGATTGGAAAGTTTGGAATACTTTAGTACAGGATTGTAACAAGCTCACCTGAGAGAAAAAAATGCTCATAAGGGCTATGGTTTTAATATGAAATTACAAAAAGGCTCACAGTACAAGGAAGGACTTGGAGTGGGTTGGAAGGAAAGCTTGTTAGAAGGGATTGAAAAGGAAAATGGAATATTGGCTAAGGGATCTTCAGGTCCCATAGCCATGTGCAAACTGTGCCAGCTTTACAAACCTGGATACGAACCTTGTATCTCCATATGTTGCCTGTCCATGCAGCTAATCTCCCAAGAACATGCATCCATTAACCTTTCCCCAGCATTCCATGCTAATGTGTGGTCTTCTATCAAATTACAGCAGGTATAGTAACAATAGGTTTCATCCGAAATAAACGTTGATAGTTATAGATGCCTTCACGTAATTGCACCGGGGGGCGTAATTAACTTTGACTCTCCCATCTTCTCAAACAGTGCTCACCAGTACTTCTCGTAAAGACCTGCCGTCCTGCAAAGATTCAATCCTGAACTCGCACACCTCAGCTGGCATTTTAAAGGCTTCATACATCACTAAGTAGCGATAGTGTTTGGACTAGACAGGAACAAAGCCTGTGATCACTTTCCTAAAGGTTTAGCAGGTTCCATCTTACTGAATGTTTTCTTTGATATGTTTACGAAGCATATACAAGCCTTGACAAAAAGGCTCCACACCTCAAAAGGACATTACTACTGGAAATGTTTTCATACTTTAGCTTCAACCCCTGAAATAACACACCTGACAGACCAGTGCTTGAATGACTGTGGGAGTTATTGATCAAGAAAATCAACTAGGTTAGGTTTGCACAGAAGCTTAACTTTGAAGCAGGGTAGGTCTCCTGGAGAAACAAATGGTAGTCCATTGATTAAATGTACGGTATATGCTCGACAGGCGGCACGGTAGTGCATTGGTTAGCACTGTCACCTCACAACAAGAAGGTTCTGGATTCAAACCTCATGGCCAACTGGGGCCTTTCTGTGTGGAGTTTGCATATTCTCCCCGTGCCTGCGTGGGTTTCCTCTGGGTGCTCTGGTTTCCACCCACAGTCCAAAAACATGCAGATTAGTTCAATTGTCTACTATAAATTGCCCATAGGTGTGAATGTGAGTGTGAATGGTTGTTTGTCTCTG
>JAOTRR010000056.1:7379482-7392593 GCA_028570945.1 Gogo arcuatus
CACACACACACACACACACACACACACACACACACACACACACACACACAAAGACCACCTGGATTTACAGAGTTAAAACATCCTGGGAAATTAATAATAATGACTGACCTTGGATCAGGTGCTTATCCATAATGTATTCATTAAAGGTGTGTTAAGTGATTTTTTTAAGGTTTTCGCCGACTTAATTCTCATTGCATACTGATAGCTATCGCTGAAAGAGATGTTTTCTGGGAAAATAGAAATCTGTAATATGCAATATAACGAAAAAAAAAAACCTTTGAGTATAGTCTGGGATGGCTGTAAGCAATCAGGAAGCATCTTACCCTACATTATGCTAGCGGTACCATTTGTAGTCCCAATTCTATGCAAATTAGGTATGACACTGTAAAGCAACAAATCAAATCATTCTTTGAACTAATCTTATGGCATGTGTGGTGCGACTTTTCTTCAAGTCTTATCCAGTCATATACGAGCTGTTATTAAATGTGTATGGAGACATTACAAAGAAAGATAAAGCTTGGAAGGAAGCCGCAGAGAGAGAGAGAGTTGTTGCCTCTGCTGAACGTATGTAGCTAGGACAGTTAGTTTGCTTTGCAAGTCTAATCTGAGAAGGAAGCCAGTATGAAGCTGAGTATGTAACATGTAACAAACAAGCAGTTTTGACACTGAGTAATGTGTATTTAACTAATTAGCTTTAGATATTATATACTGTTTGTGGACAAACCATGCCCACAAGCACCGGAGCGAGGTTATAAATGAAAAAAAACAAAAAACAAAACTGTTATCTGCATTGAGCCAAAGATGAGCCGTGAGTCAAGACTGAGTTATTGCTATATTTGATGCAAACAAAGGCTTCGAATCATGATGTTCTGCTAAAAAAAAAAAAAAAAATTGGTTCCATTATTACGAGAGTCACGAGTGCTGAAGATTTAAAGGGCTTGATGGGAAAACAAGAGATAATTACATTGTTTTGTAGGTTCTCGTGTAATTTGTTGTCCTTCTAGACATGTTCATCTCGGGTTCTTGGATTAACTTTATAAAAGCAGCAGTGTGAGTGCAAAGAGCAGCTGGACGCTAAGCTAATTTTACAAACTGGACGCGTCGTCGAGTCCTTTGATCTGGAATCAGGTGCTGGTGTGGAACAACAAGTCCTTTTTGGGTCAAGGCGCTACGCTATTGTACAATTGCATTAGTCATTTTGGGATGTTTTTCGATGGTGGTCATAAGACATCCTAAGGAATGACCTTGAATCAGGTGGTTAACCTATGATTTAGTCATTAAAGGTAGGGTAAGTGATTTATTTACGGTTCTCGCTGACTTAACCATTATTGCATGCTGATAGCTAGCCCTGAAATAGACATTCTTGGGGGAAAAAAAAAAGAAATCTGTAATTTTACAAAAAATTGGGTGCAGGCTTTTGAGCCAAGCAAGCAGCCGGACGCTAAGCTAATTTTATAAATGAAACTCACAGCTTAAAACATGAAGTTTAGTAACCATTACACATGATTCGGTGTCTGCGCTGGAAATAGGGAAGGTGTGTCCATCTTTGATTTGTGCACATCTCAGATTTTGATCAGTGTATTTCTTTGAAAGGTTGAGTGTAAAGTTATTACCTAGTTAAGCCTGATTAAATGAATGAACAAAAAAGTGTGTGTGGGCAAAAAAAAAAAAAAAAGAGAAAAAAAATTAGGATTCTTTCATGCATTTATATAAAACTGAGGCTCAGTGTTTATAATTATTGAATCCATGATCTTTTTTTTTTTAATGTAACAGAGGAACCAAATCCCAGTCGGCCATTTTTGTAATTGTATATTTTTGATCACTTTTTAGCTTCACTTATTTAGATTACATTAAAGGTTCCACCCTAGAGTACTATTCTGTACCCTGAAATGTACATTCTGAGCTCTTTTTTTCCGTCTGAGAGTGAATGTAGTTAATGTGCTGCCTAATTATTTATAAACCGTGCTGTAAATCTAATTCAGACAAAGTGTGAGATCTGCTTTCTCACTTCACCATTAATTCCTCACACATTCCTCGGATTTTCACCTGCAGGGATCAAACTAAAAAGAAGAAAGAAAAATCATAGTCCTGTCTTATCTAACATACATAATAACTCTTTGCTATTAATATACAGTATGTGTTACATATTCCTACATTTACATGACCATCATGCCTCAGTAATCACACAATCACACATGTATAGCACAAATATCGATTTTTCCTCCATTTCCTCTGTCTGGTGTTTAATTAAAGTGATCCTGCCACCAGCTTCCAAGCATAATTATCACTCATAGATTTCAGACATGGATCGAGTGTTTTTTTCGCCTCGTCATGATCGAGGACACGGACAGAGCGCACATCACGGTTACGGTATCGATCGTTTCCCTTCGCCTGCCAATGCAATGAGCAGTGCTGTCGTCCACCTGATTGGTTGCACATTGATCTCATTGTGTTACATCATCCAACACTACGGGGATGTATTATAGAGTGGAATTAGGAACGGGATTATGCCTTTCATTTATTTATTTTTAATACAGGATTGAAAAAGTCTGGGTAAATTAATTTACCCACAAGTGATATATTTACTTTTATCATCTGTCTGTTTAATTACATTTTGGGAATAACATTTAGTCTTTTATAGTTTATTTTCAACGCATAATATTGCTCGGTTTGGATGTAAACAAACAACAACTTTTGTGGGCCTAGAACTCAGCCTTGAGGTATTCCTATTAATGTCATTTAAAAAATAATAATAATTAATTTGTAAAAATATTTGTTTGTTTATTTGTCTAACAACAACAACAACAATAATAATAATAATAATGCATTTACGTATTTAGTAAAATTTGTTTCATCATAAAAGTATAATAATAGTCATATTCTAGAAGTAGAAGAATATTATATTAATATGAACGTATAGTTTACTGACAAATATTTGTTTCTTTATATATATATATATATAGTGTGTGTGTGTGTGTGTGAGTGTGTGTGAGTGTGTGTGTGTGTGTGAGTGTGTGTGGAGTCACAGAAGCGCAATAAAAAAAGAATAAATCTGCAAAAGAATAAGAAAATACATGTTGAAAAAAGAATAAGAAAATGAATAAAAATAAAAAATAAAAGAATATGAAAATAAATGCAGAAATAAAAACAAAATAAAAGAATAAGAAATGCAGAAATAAAACTAAACATAAAATAATACATAGAAACTTTTCTTTATTGCTTTTGCTTTGCCCTAAAAAAAAGCCATGATTGAACGTTATTGTATTTATTATTTGTTTTGTTTTAATGTTATCTATAAGGACGCTGTAGCTTGTAATAGGGAGGGTTTTATTTCACTCTCTGTCTCCGTGTCTGTCGTTATTGTCAGCTATTGAACAAGTCGCCCTCGTTCTGTCCGTCTCTCTCTTTCTCTCTCTCGCTCTTCCTCGACTTGATAGTGTGTTTATGCTTTAACTGCGTGACTGGATGTCGGTTATACCGCAGTGTAATACAGTGTACCGTACCATGTCTGTTATTACAATTAGACTAGAATGACTTTATTTTAACACCATCCTTCCTCTTCCTGTACATCCTGCATGGCCTTTTTTATACCAGAAGCTTTTGTCTTTGCCCTCAAAAAAAAAAAAAAGAGGAAAGAAAAATACTACAAATGCTGGGTGTGGTCTCCCGGTGGAGCGACCTTGACCTACGACAGCAAAACAAGCAGAACTTATTATTATTATGCTGGAGAACTAAAATGAAATGTCCTTTATTTATTAAAAAGTGATGCAGTATTGTCAAGCACAATTATATCATTCCGTAATATCAGTCTTGGGAATGAATAGACTGACATCTTTTCTAGAAGATTCTGAGATACAAAATACACATAATTAGTGCATAAATATGTTTACGGAGTTGTTTAATTACTTTAATTACTAACTCAGTGACTGACAGCATGCAAATATAGTGTATAATATGATACAGAATAGTATAATACTATACCACTGTTCAGATGCTGGACTCTGATTGGTCAGAATCAAGGTGTTGATTACCTTGTCGTTTCTATAGTAACAGCTCATTCGCAGGGGAGTGTACGACGAACGCTGGGCACCAGGATTAATAATAAACAGTGCTTTTTTTTTAAACAAAGTAAAAACATGTAATTGTTCATATGGTGGCTTTCTTTTGTTAGATGTTTATTTAACTTTTCTGGAAGGAGTCTCCAGTGGTAGTGCTTTTGAAACAGTCTTGGTGCGTTGTACGGTTTCCCACCATGGGACAGTCTTCAGGACAGAGGAGTTTACGCTTTTCCAATTTCTTAGGACATGAGCCATTTTTAAGCTTGTGATATTTAGTCTGTTTAGCGTTAATGTAAGTGAGAACATGAACTAATGTTAAAATGCACGACTTGTTCGTTAATAAATTAAACATCGTACTCATTGGCAAATTGTAGTACAAGCGGAATAACATGCTCCAGGATACACGTTGTGCATCACATCACATCACCACCGGCGTGGATTATTTCCCTATAACCTCACGGTTTAAACCACTAGCGTAAAGTTAACAGACAAACAATAATAAACCCCCCCAGACGTACTGTAGATTTAAATCTCGTTTTTTTTCCACACAAGGAATTGAAGACAGACAGCACAGGCTGAGGAACATTAGGAGATTACTAACAGCAGCATATGGCACACTCGTGTATATATACACATCACAATCTGTGACGATCCGTCTTCAGCAGAAGGCCGGGGTTTTAATCTGCGATCGTCTTTTAACCTACACACTTCCTGAGGAGACGATCAGCGCAAGTTGGAAAAAAAAAAACCCCACAACTTTCCTTCTCAGGAATTTTCTCTCTCAGCATTCAGTGTTGTTTTCGAGTTCACTCGAAACCAAACTCCGCCCCCCGTCTTGTCACTGGTGCGTTTCCTGATTGTGACTAGTTTGTTCGCAAACTCTGTTTCTTCGCAAACTCTTATCGTGCTATACTGGACTTCTCGTTAAATCAGTAAACCATATCAGAGTCTCAGGCTTTTTTCTCCTTATTTAATAAGAAAATGTAATTGGAAAAAAAGGGACATTAAATGAATAACATAAAAAGAAAAAAATAACGATAGTAAAATATGAGCAAATTATATAATTGAAGCAAATAATAGCAGTGACACAAAAAAGGAAGCAAAACAATATAAAATATAAATAAATACTGTACGCAATAAATGCCTGTAAGCAAAATAGATTAGTGTAAAATAAAAAATAAAATAGAATAGAAATGAAGAGCATTCACTGAAATGCAAAAAAATAATAGCAGTGATGTAATGTGTAGAATAAATAATACAAAAACTAAGAAAAAAAAAATTAAACATGCAGCAAATATTAACATTATAATAAAGAGTAAAATAATAAAAACGTAATACAATTTTATTAAAATAATATACAGTAAGTGTTGGAACAGTAAGGCAAATAATCAAAACGACATATTTTTTTTCAAAGCAATTTGCCTGAAGGACAAACGACAACAAAAATTTAATACTGTATATATATCTATAATTGTTGAATGAATTTTTGATGAACACTGATGTATATTGTTGTTAAATTGTTACATCACCTCCGACTTCACACATGATCACACCATGCCATGAAGGTTAACCAGCACCTTTTTTTTTTAAATTAGCATAAAACCCATAGCTTTATTCAGTGACTCATTTATCACCCCAGGGATTGTAATTGTGTTTAATTATTATTTGGCCGAGCCGTGTGTGTTTGTGTGTTTAAATACCAGCGGACACATTTTCACAGGCGTGACGTGTACAATTAGCCAAATCATCGCCGCTAATTACTGTTATTTACTGAGGGTTTGTACTGTGCTCAAAGGCATGATCTCTCTCTCTCTCTCTCTCTCACACACACACACACACACGCACCACAATCTCCTGAGATTTCCTTTCATAAATACAGACACACATACCAAAAACAGTCATGCAACTGTTATTTCTTCACACTGGCAATAATCTGTTTGACGAAATTTCACGATATTCACCACAGAAAGAAAATCGTTCCATTCGGCTGGAGGTCGCGTAGATAGGCAGCATTTCTGTGCAGCACTTTTAGTCCTGAGATCCGTCCCATTTGGATGCGAGCCTAAAGATGGCCATCTTCTACCATTGCTAATTTCAGACGGATTTGAAAAGAAGACCCACATACGAGCGAATTCCCAGAATTCTATTCTTCACACTGAAGTGTTCTCTGATTGAAAACAAGATGTCCTAAAGCATAAACGATGTCGTGTGTATTCCACCTTCTTGGAATAATTATAATCGATTCTGTTTTACAAATCACTAAACGTAAATCTAAAGTCACATAGTCATGTTTACTTCCTGAAAGATTTCGTCATTTGGAAAGAGTCACTAAAGTAAATGAATCTGAATCGGTCAGTGAGTCATACCTTTTGTTGTGTTGCTGATCTTGGGCTTCGCAAACTACTAACTCAAATGTGGCACATTTTGTGTTATATCGACTCAACAGTGAATCGGGTTCGGTGTAAATGTGCAATTGTACTTGTGCTGAACCTGATTTGTGCTCCACGCGTCAGTAAATCTTTTCATTCCTGAACAAGATTTGCTCCTCTCAGCTAATCCGTGTCTGAAGAAGGAAATCTTTCAGTCAAATGAAGCATTTCGGTCATGACTGAGATTCACTCCTGTTTGTGTTTGAGTCAGTGAATCATTTTGGTCAAAACTGAGTTTTAAGTGTTTGAATCAGTCAATTTTTGATGAAGATTGAGGTTCTGTCCTCTGTCGTACAATTAATCAGTGTTTGAATCAACAAATCTTTTCAGTCAAGACTGGTATTCAGTCCTCTCTCATTCAGCAATTCACTGCTCGATTCAGTGAATCATTTTGGTCAAGAATGTGATTCTGTCCTCTCCTAATTAAGTGAATCAGTGTCTGAATTTGAGATTCACTCCTCTCTGTTTCAGTGAATCATTGTCTGAATAAGCTAATCATTTGTTTAAGACCAACATTTGCTCCTGTATCATCCAGCGAATCAGTGAAACTTTTCAATCATGACTGAGATTCTCTTCTCCCATTCAGTGATTTCTATTTGATTCAGTGAATTACTTTGGCCAAAACAAGACATTTGCTCCTTTCTCATTCAGTGAATCAGTGTTTGAGTCAAGGAATCAAGACTAAGATTCACTCCTCTCCCGTTTTGTTCACCGGATCAGTTTTTGAGTCAGCGATTTCAGTGAGTCATGTTCGGATTCGTTCAGTCAGTTGGAGATTCCCAGCTTTTCACTCAGTGTGTGTGTGTGTGTGTGTGTGTGTGTGAGTGTGTGTGTGTTGGGCTGTGCTTGAAAAAAAAGATTCTTTTAAACATGACCATACAAACAAACGATTCTAAGAAACTATTAGAAACAATTCTGAACAAATTGGTGAACAAATCTGAATCATTTAACTGAACTGATTCAAATGACCCATGTCACTGAATAATTGTATCCCTAAAGGTAACTGTGTCTTTAAGAATATTTTAAAGGGTAAAATGGACATTGATGTTTTCTTGTGCTGACTTTTTGGATGTTTTTGGTTTACTGAAGCTGACTATGTGATTTCATTTCATCTCTCTCTATTATTCTTTCTCTCTCAGCTTTTCTGGCTCATTCCCCCTCTGAATCAGCAGAGTATTTTAGGCCGGTGTAATCCTGGCCATCTGCTCCAATCTCCCCTACTGCACGTCCCACGCGCACTCCACCTTCCCAGCATGCATCGCTAAGCCCAGCCGGCGTCAAATCATGCTCGTGCTGGTTGGTTTTGACCACTGGCCTCTCTAAGTATACATTATTTATTTATTTATTTAAAATTTGTAATGTGTACAAATATTATTTGCATGAGTTGAATGGGTAACTATACAACATACATCAATATATAATTAATGCAAAGCTACAGGTTAGCTAGCTAGCTGGCTCAATTGGTTTTGGGGATCAAATTGATAAAATTTTAATTTAAAGTTGGCTGGAATTTCACCATTTGAAGTCGTGAATACAACAAAAGTGCAATTATTTTGGTGAAAAATATTTTTCTCGCATATAATAGCACCATCGTTCCACTGATTTTCATAAAGATGAATTCATCGTAAAGATGTTTCGTAGAGATATTCAATCATGAAGCATTCAGATCGTCTCGATTAAAACATTCCAAATAAGTGTATTCTTGGAAACTGAAAGCGGCTAGTGGTAAAATATACACAAAGTACACAAAGAATATTTGTTTATTGTGTTGTTCATACAATACGGCATAGCTAGCTTCACTTTTGTGAGATAAAACTGATCAATTTTGACTAAAACTCTGCGGTAATTTTAATTTTGCCTTTTTTTGTAGACCCTTTAGGTTGAATTCCTAAAATTGTTCCACTTTTTTTTTGTAACTTGTAACCGAGCTGTACTACAGTGATGGTTAAATTGTCTCAACATATTCATTCCAAATGACTGCATTCTTCTGGAGTGAATGCAATAGAGACAATAATGCACCTCAACAAGTGATTAGAGGTGTGATTTCACTGGAAAATGTGCTGAAATGAGTTTCAATTTCTCTGCGTAAATATTTATGAAGAATCTTCGTTCAAAGTATTGTTTATATCTTGCTAAATTTGAAGATGTGGCTTAGCTATAGCTAGCTACAGAAGTGGGAACACCTAGCATCTAGCAAAAACAACAGCTGCTAACACAGGGCTGAAACTTATACAAGGGAACTAATCAGAAACTGAAATAAGGGCTACAGTCAAACAGTCAAAGTTCCATCCTGTGTCCTTCGTAAACCACTGTTCCTTGACTTCAATCTAAAATGTCATGAGCTCAAGGAAAGGTGTGGAGGAGAATTCATGTAAGGACAAGGTAATTATGTGACGGCGGATGTTATTGACTTGGGTCTTGAAATGCTCATGCCGCAAGGAATTGTGGGTCGGCATTACCTCCTTTCTTTTCATAAAGGATAGTACCCTATGCTAAAGGAAGCATTGAAGCGCCTTTCCTTAGCATTGAGAGAATTCGAACAGCTCTTATCATGGCTGCCACATAGATACTTCTGGTTCATTTCACTCAGTTAGGAAGCTTCCTAAGCAAAAAAGACTGGAGCCAAGGGCTGCATCCGAATACTCAGTGTGTACTAACGTCGGTTAAGTACCTACTACCCAACTGTTACCACGAGCTGGCCTAGAGGTTAGCATGTCTGCCTCTTGACTATGAGATCGTGAGTTCTACTCATGGTTGGGTCATACCAAAGACCATCATAAAAATGGTACCTACTACTATCTGGTGAGGTGTGCCGCAATACAGGTGCAAGTAGGGAGTCAAACTCTTGCAGATACCAAAGGACCAGCCCCCACCGTAACCCTAGCTATGTAATAGGCGAAAGGCCAAGGGCTATAGAAATGGAGATTGGTGCTGCCCAATGTGACTTGAGGGCCTGGGTAGTACTGGGATGGGAGACTGCCTGGGAAGACCAGGTCCTGGCTATTACTGTAGTACATTTGAAGTATGCGAGCAAGTACTAAGGACACAATTTGGATGGACTCTGCTGCAATCTTACCTGTCCTCTGACCCAGATGTTCACAGATGACATGGCATTTGCCATGAACATGTACAAAATTGTTTCTGCAAGGGCAGAACAACAACCGTCTTCACTTCGGTCTGCCATCTTCTTTCTATTTTTCCGTCTTTGGTTATTCGGAGGCTCCAGCTGAATTATGGGATAGCATAGTGCAGCATAGTGTGGTACATTTGCATACTAAGGATGTAGTAGATCATACAGGTACTGTTCGACTACTGAGTATTCTCCTGCTTTTTGTGTACTAATAGTATGGAAGTATGCATCTTCGGATGCAAAGACAGGAAATGAGTGCAACCACAGGAGAAGTTGTGCAGAAATACATACGTGGGTGCCATCTAGAGGCCTGGAGGTGAACTATCAACGGTGGACGTGACTGATGAACTTGGACTAAAAGTGCCTTTCGAAGTTAAAAAAAAGTCGGCCATTTTTATCGAATATTTAGTTTTAACATCGCAAATACTAACACCATGGTTTCACTTTTTAATATTTTTCTAATTCATTCCAAATGAGTGTATTGTCCTTGACTGAAAGCAGTACAGATGATAATGTTCATTAGCTAGAGGATCTTAGTGTCATTATCACATTTGGTGATGGTCATTAAGAGAACTGGAACAGTTAAAACAGAGAGTGTATCGTGGATTTGGGTTTTCAGTACAGGCTCAGTATAATAGACTGGTTTCACAATAGAGTCGAGCAGGACGAGTGTCTGAGATGGACAGAAGAGAATGGAGAGAGAGAGAGAGAGAGAGAGAGAGAGAGAGAGAGAGAGAGAGAGAGAGAACAGTCCCTGTATCATCACAACGAATAATCCAGTTGTGTAGTTACATAATCCTGAACTTTATAGTTCTGCTACTGCTAAGTACAGCAGTTTGTGTCCTACTAAGTGATATGTATGGAATTTTCTTTTATTTGTTTGTCAAATCAAAATAACTGTTTAAAATATAAAATTAGACAAATGGGAATACCCCAAGGGTGAGTTCTAGGCCCAATTAAAGACAGGAACTTGTTGTGAACTTGTATCGTTCTCAGAAAAGCTTGGTTCGCAGTGTTCAAAAATTTGGATCCCTGCTGGAAAACAGGACACAGTGATTGGTACCGGATGCTTGCAATGCTTCTGAGGCTGAGCAAGCCAGCTGTACGTATCTGAAAATACAAAAAAACAGCATATTTTATTTTTACTTTAGGTCATTTAAACTAGCTCTTATTATTTTTACTGGCAGTTTACATTTATACTATTTTAATTATTATACTTTTATGCTACTATTATTTTATTATTTTCATTTTTTTTTACAATTAAATAAAAAAACAATACTTATATTGTAATTTTCTACTTTTGGTATCTTATTATTTACTGTTATTTATTTAACTTTTTTTTTTTTTTTTTGCCATAATTTGATGAACTGCTGTGTCAAGGAAAATCAAAAATGTTTTTTTTTTTTTAATAAACATTCTATAGACTTTTATAAAAATGTATTTTTTTATATAAAATTCAGGAATAACAAGAAGGTGAGGCCTAACAATGTATGGACTAATAAACAACCCAAGAAAGAAATTATAAACAAAGCAAAACAGAACTTTAGGTTGTAATATTGTAATACCCGCTCATTTTTTTTTCTTTTTCACTTGTCTTGGCTTCAAAAAAAAAAAAAACCTCTTTCTTTTTATTAAACATGGAAAAAGATTCATTGTTGGTTTCATGGGAAATTCTAGCATTGAATAAATTTAGCTGTTCTCATCTACAACCCTCACACACACACAGATACGTGCTAAGACATGCTAACAAGCACGTGTCTGTGCTCATACATTCTAATCAGAAACCTGGCCAGAAACACGTGAATATGAATGTTAATGTTCTCTCTGTCGCTATTGCTCACTTTCTATTCCAGTCACACTCACGCCTGTACACACACTAGGGTTGGTTTGATGGTGGCTAATTTAGCACTTTTGTGGTATAGAGGTAACAGGATCTGTAAACACGTCTCCTCGTCTCGTCTCGTCTCTCTCTCTCTCTCTCTCTCTCTCTCTCTCTCTCCCCGTGGGTTTCTTAGGTATTTAACGGATCTGATGCCCTTTATCAAGTAGCAGGGTCTTCACGGGAAAAGGTTACTCTATAGCAAGAATAGCTTCTTGCTAATTATGAGCACAATTCATCCTAAAGGTAAACTGCTACTTACATGAATACAGAATTTAAAAGTGTGCTGTGGGTGTGGTTTTGAGTCCATCCACCTCTTTCTGTGTAACTTGTTTCACGGATATTAAATGTAACATTAAAAAAATATGATGTTCTTTAAAAAAACAGATAAATAAATAAAATTGTTGGTGCCTTGCTGTGGTATAAGAGGAATAAAACACTTTCAGATGTGCTGCTATGTAAAGGAAACAAATCAACTTAGAGTTGGTAGCATCATCGTGTCGTTGATTATTTTCCTAACACAGCGTGACACTTAGTGGTTTATTCTTTACATACTCCACAGCAGATCATAGAAACAGGAAATGAGCCAACCCGACATTACAAATATCAACCGAATAGCTACCCTTAATTTGAAAGAAATATTTTAAAGAAATATTGAAAATGAGATGAATGGCAATAGCCCAAGAGCAGCGTTTCCCAGGTCAATCTAAATGTCTTATTATTAAAAATTAAAATTAAAACAGTGCAATGTTGTGAATATTAAACAGTATCATATTCTGAATATTACTTCAATATCTCAAAAATAACGTCAATATTTATAGTTAGATGTATGGCAGTACCTCAAGGGTGAGCTCTAGGCCCAGTCTAAATGTCTTAACGATAATAAATAAATAAATAAATAAATAAATAACCCTAGAGATGGCTTAATGTTTATATTGTCACATATACAGCAATATGTAAGAGAGAAAAAGTCACACATTTAAAATTGGATTAATGGGAAGACCTCAAGGGTGAGCTCTAGGTCCGATCAAGATTACAATAAGGGCCCAATGTAAATGACTTATCATTAAAAAGTATAATTAACTTACAATTAAAAACAACATTTACTTCAATATTTAAAGAAAAATCAGACATTTAAAATGAGATGGATGGGAATACCTCAAGGGTGAGCTTTAGGCCCTACAAAGGTTATATTCTCAAATTTACTGCAAAGTTTATGAGGTAAAACAATACCATGATTCCATTTTGTTCTATATTCATATTTTCACTTACACTACTGTCCAGAGAAGCTTTTTACGTTCTGAGGAATGGAAATGATGGCTCCGCTAATTATATAGCGATTTGTTTTCTAATGACGTTTTCGGTCCAGAACGTCAGTATGATGAATTATTCATATATCCTGTGATCCAGCGGGTGGAGAGTAATAAATGCACATCCACCGCTCTCGTTTCTGCTTCAGAAAAATAAATCAAAATGCAGACCGATATATCAGACCTTAGATTTTGTAGAGAAACAAATAGTATAGTGTCTAAGTCTTAAGAAAAAGAGAATCTTCCTTCTGTCCCAGAAAGCGTGAAAAGCCCACATACATACTACACCTACTTTAAACTTCATA
>JAOTRR010000056.1:7476074-7488571 GCA_028570945.1 Gogo arcuatus
CACTGTGCGAGAGTACATGTGACAAAAATAAAGGCTTCGGCCTTGGTTCTTCTTCGTCTTCTTCTTCTTCTTCTTCTTCTTCTTCTTCTTCTTATGTTTTAATATGGTTACATTGGTGGAAATCATTATCAATGATCAACATTTTAGATGTTACACTCTCAGCAATAAATGTTCCAGACTGTATTTATCTATGTTGCTGTACCAGAAAGATTTTGCACCTTTAATATTTATCATTTACCTGAGAAGGTGCATGTAGTTTACCTTCAATTCACTTTACATTAAAGCTTTAAATGTGCATGAGCAGACCTTAAGATCCAATGATGCACTTTAAAATCATTTTAATGGTATAGTAGCCTACTGTATATTACAGTTTCCAGGTGAAAGATACATGTTAAAGGTACAAGAGATGGCCCCTTGATGGTACCACATCAGCAACAAGAAACAGTTTGGTGCCTTTGTTTAGAGCATTTACAATTGCAGTTTGGTGCCTGTCAAGTTATTATTTAGCTATTATAGGTATAAACTTACATGAATAGTCAGACTATGTCCAATCTAAGAGCTGTTAATATCCTTTTGAATGTACAGTGTAACTTTAGGTTCTGTGTGTGAAAAGCATGCAATGGCTTCATTGAGTAAATATGATCATACATATATTTGCCTAATGTGCCTAATATATGAAGAGTTTTCTAAAATAAACCATAAGTTGGTCTGAAGGGATCTAAAAAAAAAAAAATTGCTGTGTGCAATATCTAAGTTCATTTCAATTTGAATTTTTAAGTTAGAGACTGAAAGTAATATCTGGACATTCTTTTTAGCATTGAAAATAACTTAAATACAATAAAACATCTAATATTTCTCATCACGATTATTGATTATGATTTTTTAGAAATAAATGCTAGAAGTGGGCAAGTTTTGCAAGTAGAACAAGACAATTTTAGGCTTGAAATGAGTAAAACTGTGTAGAAGTAAAGTTAGTATACATTATATTTTTTATCATTATCTCATAATGAGTTATATTAGGTGAATTTCCTTATATTCAAATATTCTGCTTCATAAGATATCAGTTTTTGCAGCGAAGTGCATTTTAGTTCAGTACAGTATATGACAGCTGATTCGAATAAGCAGTACCTGTTAGCTAGGACGTTTGAATATGATCACGTTTATGATTAAATCTCAATATCTTTCATCCTTCCCTAAAAAACACTATGCATTTTTAATACTGGAAGAAGACTATTCAAAAGCAATTCCCCTACAGCTATCATCCTTTGCTCTACTTTACATTTAATAACAGTACTTAGAAAAGCAGCAGCTGGTATGTGGTAATAACAGTGTTGGAGATTGTGTGAGAACAAGCCTCCTGAACAGTAACACAGGGAATTTCTGTCATTTGCTGTTTTGTACAATGCATATTGAATAAAAACACCATAAATGTGCATGCTGCAGGCAGAAAATCTTCACATTTGCTAAAATGTTGTTTATCACAGTATTTCTTAATCCTGGCCCTGGAGTATCGCCACCCTGCACTGTTTCCCCTCCTGTAACTCACCTTGTTCAATGTAGTTCAGACTTGTTAATTAGCTATTGAGTTTAATCAGATACGTTGGGAGCAGGTGCGCAGGGTGGTGATACTCCAGGACTAGGATTGAGAAATACTGTGATAAACTAAGCAACATTTTAGCGAATGTGCAGATTTAATTTTTTAAAATATGTTATTGTTAACTCCAGAAATTATAAAGACTCTCTTGCTCCTGCTTGGTCAGACAACAAAGAATGGCATTTATAAACGAACCACTGAAGGATTCATTTCTGTGCTCCATCTTTAACACACAGCAGCATATGACTTCTATCGAATCAGCCAATCATGTGGCAGCAGCATACATAAAATCATGCAGATACAGGTCAAAAGCTTCAGTTAATGTTCACATCAAACATCAGAATGGGGGAAAAAATGTGATCTCAGTGACTTTAACCATGGCTTGGTTGTTGGTATCAGATGGGCTGGTTTGAGTATTTCAGAAACTGCCGATCTCCTGGGCATTTCACATACAGCAGTCTCTAGAGTTTACACAGAATGGTGTGAAACCAAAAAACATCCTGTGAGTGAAGGGTCTGCAGGCTGAAACACCTTGCTGATGAGAGAGATCAGTGGAGAATGACCAGACTGGTCTGAGCTGACAGGAAGTCTACAGTAACTTGAATAAGCACTCTTTATCACCATTGTGAGCAGAAAAGCATCTCAGAACACACAACACATCCTTGAGGTGGATGAGCTACAACAGCAGAAGACCATATCAGGTTCCACTTCTGTCAGCCAAGAACAAGAACCTGAGGCTTTTTTGGGTACAGACTCACTGAAACTGGACAGTTGAAGACTGGAAAAAGACCAGATTATTTTTTTCCCTAATGTGAACATAATTTCTTTCACAAAATATGGAAGTGGAGCTCAATAGAAACTGTTAAAAGAACAAACCTTTGATGGAATGTGGAGCATTATGGAAGAACTATATTTTAGTAGTATGGCATACAGGATTGTTAATGAAATGTAGGAGATGTTGTACTAGCATAAAATGTGTTCACCAGCCATGAAGTTTCCAGTAGTTTCTTTGTGCATGAGGTCTTTTATGGTCTAGATACTATGGTATAATGTTTTCCCAGAACTGAGTGTTCTGAGGAGCAAGGGCTTCTTCCTGTTGGACTCTCTTGTTTCTTCTCACAACTGCTTGTGGTTTAGGTTCATGCCCTTTCTTCTTCTTTTACTACAAGCTGTTGTTCACTGTCTTCCTTCTTCTTCACTTCAGCTTTCCTAACTTGTTTTTTCTTTACACTTTGCCATCTCCTTTTCATCATTACTATCCTATGTTTGTCTCCTGCAGAGTCACTGTCCTCCTTTTTATTTCTTTAAAAATTTCCATCTTCTGTGGTTTGCAGCTCACACTCTCCATGGTGATGTACTTTATCTTACATCTTTTTTTCTCCTTTATCTTTTTCATTCTTAGCTTTACTGTTTATCCTTTTACTCCCATCCTCTCATTCCTGTCCCATTTGCTCTATAGCTTTAGCGAATCTCATCTTTTTCAGGTTGTTCAAGTCTCCCACTCCCTCTCCTTCTTTAGTAAAGATTTCCTTTTTAGTAAAGAACAGTCAGTTTCTCACTCCAATTAATTGTTTTTCTTTACATCTACGTCCTCTGACCTGCTTCCAATTCTGTATGTCTTTTCCTCTTCTATATATCTAATACCTGTCCAGTTTCTCTAACCCTATGACCTCCTGCCTTATAACATTTCTCATCTATTATGCTTGTCTGTTTTTTGATCCAGACTGATTAGTCCAGAGTTGTGCTGTTCTGCACTTTTTACCAGCGTGTGATGATGCTGATTTGTACTTGTTTCCCAAGGTGATGAGAAAAAAAAAAAGATAAAAGGAAAATGCCCATTCTTCCTCATTGGTAAAGGCATGTGCTACTTCAATTAGTAGCAGCACAGAGCCAAAAAAAAAAGGCACTAAAACAGATACCATATACTCTGCACAGTTCACCTTGAATATTAGAGCTTAGAGTATTAGACAATTCATTTTCTCTTTCCTTTCCTCAGACATTCATGACTCAGTTTATGTCTCAGCATGTCTGGCAGACATCCCAAATGAACAGAATACCAGTAAAACTGAGCTGATATCTGTACCTGGAGATTCTCACATAAAGGTCTTGTCATCTTAGTGGAGAACTCCATCTAACACCATCTGACAGTGCTCAAAATCTTAGTGTAGTTCTGGACAACCAACTATTATTCTCTGCTCATATTTGTGCTCATTGCTAACATGACTTGTACATTTCTCCTTTACAATAGATATTGACATTTCTCTCTATGGAAGCCACTCAGGTGCTTGCTCAGAACTTTGTCATTTTAGGATTGGCCTACTGCCACTCAGTCCTGTTAGGTCTTCTCTTGTGTGCCATCAGACTCTTGTAAGTAATCCAGAATCTCCCCCAGGTCTCCCACATCATCCCACTGCTACATTTCCTCTACTGGCTTCCTGTAGCTGCCTTCTTTAGATTTACATACAAGTCCAAAAACAGACCAGCCCCCATGTACCTGGAGGCACTTATCAAACCCTGCCCAAACCCTTCCATGTTACCTTTGAGCCTTTAGCATGGAATGAACTTCCTTTAGCTATCATCAAACATTACAAATGTTACAAATCCCCTCTCTCTGCTAAGCAGGAAATAACCACAAAACCTGCACTAAATTATAAGGTTAATGCTAATACCTGTATTTAGAGAGCAGTGAGGTTGATAGAACACCTTTCAAGAAATGAGAATACTAAAATAATATAACCCTAGTTAGATACATTAATCAAAAACATGGCTAAAGATTTATTAAACTTGAAATATAAACATAAGTCATTATGAACCACAAACATACAGCTCATATTTTTAGCCTGAAAACACTAAATATATTAGCAATACACATACACTCACTATCCACTTTATTAGGAGAACCTGCACATTCATGTAGTTATCTAATCAGCCAATCATGTGGCAGTAGCCCAATGCAAAAAATCATTAAGATACAGATCAAGAGCTTCGGTAATGTTCATATCAAACATCAGAATGAAGAAAATATATGATCTCTGTGACTTTTATTGTGGCATGGTCATGGATGTTGGTACCAGATGGGCTGGTTTGAGTATTTCTTAAACTGCTGAACTCCTGGGATTTTCACACACAACAGTCTCTAGAGTTTACAGCATGAATGTGCAGGTGTACAGGTGCTCCTTATAAAGTTCACGGTGTGTGTTAATTAACAATACTATAAAACTGATTAACTGACAACTTTTCATCGTTGTCATCATCATCATCCTTCGGCCTCGGCCGAGATTCTTCTTACAACATCGCGCCACACCTTCCTGTCAGCCATGGCCACATGGAGATCTTGTACCCCAATCCGTGTCCCTAGAGATTACGGCAGGGAAGGTGAGTTTTTGAGATTTTACTGGGCGGTGGATTAGGCTCCAGAGGAGAAGGCAGGCTATAACTTCTCTTTCAGCTTGGAAAAAGTGCCCAGCGAACAGCACTCTCCTCTGTCTAAGTCTTACAGAGATGGGTGGTAAGTCCCCATAGATCTCCTCCAGGGTGGCATGAGTGGACCAGTGGATATTTTGCACACATCATAGAAGGTTGGTGTAAATCCCATCTAGTCTTTGCTGTTGTTTGAGTGTTAGGGTCTATGTCTCAACACCATAAAGGAGGATGGGTTCCACAACAGATCTGAACAGGTCTATCTTCAGTTTGTTATTGAGGTTAGAGCACCATATTTTGTCAAGAGCGTTACAAGCTTTCCAGGCCAGTGCCTGGAAACAATTCATCATTGTAATTATGCAGAAAATTATGGGCAGATTTGGAAATTAGAGTGAATTCCAAGTTTCTCCATCATTTCCGGTTATCAGCCTAATATTTAGCTGATCCAAGTTATCAAATGTGAAGCAGGTGTACAGGAAGAATGTTTGAACTAAAATATATAGCAAGATAGATCTGGACCAGGGTTGGTGATCACTGTTCTGTAAGTTTTATGCTAAGTTTCAACTTCAAAATTTTTGTTGTGCTTCTACTTGTATTTAACATCCTTTTAATAGCCCTTTAATATCCTTTTAACTTCTTTTTCCACATCCCCATTCCTTCGTGTGGACTCTAGGGGTGTGAGATCATGGACCTTGGGAACAGGTAGGGCCGGTAGGGCCTGGGCACTACTTACTTTTGAACATCAAATGTGTAAAAAAAATTCAAATGCATCAGTGGCCACATATCATACTCCCTGTGTGCCCCTATATAGCCTATCAGAAAGCAGTAAATTCTGTTATGCAAAAGTGTATCGGCTAATTGCGTCATGTGACGTGAATTGAATTTTCACAGACCAACGTTGCTCCCTTTCATACAGTTAACATGTTAAACCGCCACTTCATTCTTTGGTTAGCATATCTAGTTAGTTCAAGTTCAAGCACTTTATTGTTATTGTATAACACAACGAAACTACGTTTGTGACAACCCCAAAGGTGCATTTAAGAAGTAAAAGTGACAATTTAAAAGCAAAGTTCAAATAGTTAACAATACAATAGATAATACAAAAAGAGCTAAAAACAGAATAATCATACATAATATATTCAAATATTAGCAAAGATGCCATATACAGTGTTGTGTTCAAGTAACCAAGACAGATTATTATTGCACCAGTATACAGCAGCATGGATTATTGTTGCACATATTAGTAAACAGTATATTGCACATTACCAACATAGCTTACTGTGCTTGTTCAGTGAGAGATTATCTCAGACTAAGGAGATTCAGAGTTCAGCAGGTTTATGGCAGTTGGAAAAAAGCTATTTTTTAGTCTGCTTGTGCGAGTATGGATTGATCTAAAGCACCTGCCTGATGGAAGGAGCTTAAACAAGTTATGTCCAGGATGAGTGACGTCCTTGATGATGTTTTTGGGCCTTCGCACACAACAAGTCTTGTGTAGGTGTTCAAGTGATGGCAGTTCAGTGCCAACAATGGCCTGTGCTGTTTTCACGACCCGCTGCAGGGCTTTTTTAGCAGCTTTGGTGCAGCTGCTGTACCAGGCTGTCATACAGTTAGTCAAGATGCTCTCTATAGTGCATCTGTAAAAGTTGACCAACAGCTTCTGGGGGAGGTTAGCTCTCCTTAGCCTTCTCAGAAAGTAGAGGCGTTGTTGTGCTTTGCCTACTGCCATTGAGGTGGTGTCAGCCCAGGAGAGGTTCTCTGTGATGGTAACTCCCAGAAACCTGACGCTGGAGACTCTCTCCACAGCCTCTACTTTAATAGTTACTGGCCTATGGGTAGTCCTTTTAGTGGTCCTAAAGTCCACAATGACTTCTTTGGTCTTTTTGGTGTTTAAGACCAGATTGTTGGTGTCACACCATGCTGTCAGGTTCTGGATCCCCTCCCTATATGCAACTTCATCATAAGTTAAGTTAGCTTATCTCTTAGCTTTTTCTAAGTAACGAAACGCTGAAAAATAACAGATTTTTTCAGGGCAAGTGAGGGGGTGGTGTCGTTTGTGTGTGTATACATGTGTGTGGATGGATGGGTGATGGGGTGTTGGTTAGGGGATGATGGGCCTGACCAATTTGAAATGTGTTCGGCGGTCCATGTGTGAGAAAACACTGAATAAAGACATATCCTGAACTGGTGTAGCTGAGGACATATCACGCAGTCCTAGCTACATGGATAATTCTGAATTATAAATGGCTCGCTAATTGACACTCAGTGTAACCTACTACATAGCATGTAGAAGCCATTATTTCATACCCGATCACGGGTTCTCAATCTTGGAACTTAGTATTAAGCTCATTATTCAAATACGTGGCAATACTGCAGTTTTTATTCATGCAGAACAGTTCCACGTTTATTATTTATTATTATTTATAAGCCTACTTGTTTCGTTGATAAAGTTTAGGATTAAAAACATTTCATTCAAGTGACTAGACAAACAGGATAATAACCACTACCCTAAGTAGTGTATAGGCATTATAAAGTCATTTGAGATTCAGCCTGAGACCAGGGTCTCTATAAGACAACTGGGGAAAACTGTAACTACTACTTTAACAGCCTACACTTACTGAGTTTGCGCGGCTCCCCCCCCCCGTTGGAAATCGCAAGCCATTTGCGACGATGTAGAAGGACTCGAAACAGTTAATGTCAGTTGAGGGCACAAGTGGGCGGGGTTTACGAGCGCTTTATGGGCGTGTCCTACATGAAGCGTACGTACGTGCATCCCGCCCTTGGATGACGAAGCCGTGCGTGAGGCCTGAGGAGATTTTGTATAGAAAAGTTTGAATTTTATTGTACTCGGTGTTATAAACCCTAAACAGTATGTTTGCTCTAAGTAACACCTTTGTGAACAGTCTTAAAACTGTCCTGTCTAAACAGGCAAGGAATTTTAGGTAAGTGTTCATAAAATGTGTGTTTATAGCTCATAATGAATAGTAAATGCTTGTGTTGGCAGTCAAAAAGCTGTTAGTGTGTAGACAGTATATATGAAAGGCATATACACTGTCATTACGAATATAGCTAAAGTGTTTTATGACACCAGGGTGGGGAGGACATGTTTAGGATCTGTGAACTTGAAGGGACGCAGTTTTCTGACACTGAAAGACTTCAGTCCAGATGAGATCAAGCACATCCTGTGGGTGTCTGCTGACCTGAAGCATCTAATCAAGCATGAAGGACAGGTATCAGTTTAATTCAAGAGTGACTGCAAAAGTCCAAATGTGCTTTTCATTCATCATTCATTTTGTCTTCTTAGCACAGACAAAACTGAAAAGGCATTGAGGATGATGTTCGTTTGTTTTTGTGCTTAAAATTGATTTAATGATTTATATTTATTTATATTTTTAGTATCTTCCTCTCCTTCAAGGCAAGTCTATTGCCATGATATTCGAGAAGAGAAGCACTAGGACCCACGTGTCCACTGAAACAGGTGCAAAAGAGAGAGAAAAGTGTGTGTGTGTGTGTGTGTGTGGGTGGGTGTGGGTGGGTGTGAAAGTTAGTGTGTATGTGTTTCAGGCATGGATAAGGGAATGAGGGTCAATCAACATGGTCACTGAGCACACTGAATACAAGTGGATAGGGAATGAAAGTAAGCAACACACAAAAATGCCATATAGACAGTTTGTGTGTGTGTGTGTGTGTGTGTGTGTGTCCCCAGGGTTCGCTCTGTTGGCTGGTCATCCATGTTTCCTCACCCCTCAGGACATTCACCTGGGTGTAAATGAGAGCATAAAAGACACAGCCAGGTTTGAACACAAATTTATGCACACATGTACATACACGTACCTCAGCAGTAATTGGTCCGTATTTTACCTTTATACACACTGCTGTAAAAATCAGTTGTGTGTGTGTGTGTGTGTTTGTGTGTTTTGCAGAGTGCTCTCAAGTCTGACTGATATTGTGTTAGCCCGGGTGTACAGACACTCTACTTTGGAGCAGTTGGATAAGGAAGCCTCTGTACCAATCATCAACGGCCTCTCTGATCTTTACCATCCTATACAGATACTAGCTGATCTGCTCACACTGCAGGTACACACACACACACACACACACACACACACACATACACAGATGTTCATTTAGCATTGATGGTCTCCTTATCCTTTGCTCTTTTTTAGGAGCATTATGGTTCTTTGAAGGGCCTGACAGTGTCTTGGATAGGTGATGGAAACAATATCCTCCATTCTCTCATGATGGCATTCGCCAAACTGGGTGTCAATCTGAGAATAGCCACGCCAAAGGTTTGCACTTCTGACTGTTTAAGACTATACAAATGCATGTCTCTGTACACTAACACATGCAGCAGAAAGTAATTAAACCACCTATCTAATCTATGCTCTCTCCTACTCAGGGTTATGAGCCAGATGCTAATGTCACTCAGGAGGCGCAGCGTCTCTCAAAACAGGTATATGACCAGACGGCTCTGGATAACACTTTTTTTTTTTTTTTTTTTTTTTTTTAAAAATTGCATTGAAACTAAGTCTTGCATTTCCAAATCCCTGTTTCTGCTAATCAAAAAGCACAATTCCTACAAATCATGCCCCAAGGGAACCTTATTTTTCTGTTACTTACCATTTAATAAAAGAAAATGTGAATGTTGACTCTAAACTCTCACAGCTGAAACTGCAGCAACTAAACTGGGTGGTGTGTCAGTATGGTATAGTTGAGAATCAAGCCCTGGCTATAGCGAGACATAATCATGCACAGATCATGGATTTGTTAATAATGTGCATAATCTGTGCGTGCACACACTGTAGTTTGGGACAGAGTTGCACTTGTGTTCAGAGCCAATGGAGGCAGCTCAAGGCAGCAATGTTCTGGTGACAGACACATGGATTAGCATGGGCCAGGAAGATGAAAAGAAGAAGAGGCTAAAGGACTTTCATGGGTACCAGATCACCATGCAGGTAAATTAGTCCTTATCAGCTCTGTTGCATATTATCGAGAATATTGCACTTTATCCTAATACAGTTAAACCTTTTCAGACTCGGATCAAACTCAGATCCAGTGGTATTTTTTTGGTAATAGATAAACTAACTGATCATGTGATATCACTGAGTTGCACAAACCATCACTGTGAGTTTTGGAGAGAATGTATGTGTAACTTTCATATCTAATTCTTTCCCCTTCAGTGAATTGGCTTTTGCACCAGATAAATTTTATTAACTTTTTTGTTCTGCTTTAGCCAAACAAGCAGAGTGCAGGGCAAAGTGTATTTTTCGGTTGTCTCCCATATCACTATAGCAACTGTAAATGCTATGGCTAAACTGCAAATGTTGGCACTTCTGCAATCTGTGCAGTTGTGGAACTGTCATCTTTGGGTTGTTTTACTTACCCTCTCCAGTCTTTGCCATGGTTATGGATGAGAAATGGGTTTACATGTAACCTCACATGTGCAACCTCTCGTATTTATATGCCAGGGTAAAAGGAAATCGAGTAACTGAGTAATTTAAAAATGATTTTTTTTTTCATTCATTTGAATTCAATTCAAAAAGTTTGTTTGCATTTGTTTTCAATATCCTTTTGGGATATAAAAAAACAAACCAAAACAATTGGGATATACCTTTTGGGTATCAATAATTTTTGCCACTTATGACAGCAATTATTGTTAAAGGAAAGTTAGAAAGTTGTTTTAGTGGAAAATTTAAATCATTGTGTGTGAAATGTTTATTTGATACATTATCCAATGTTCAACATTCTTTTGGATGTTTGCATGGGGTTCTCCGGTTTTCTTCCACCTCTCCCATCTCAAGTGTTCCAGGGATAGGGATAGCAGTTGCTGAAGATGAATAAATCATTTATTTCATTTTTGCGAATTCTCTCTGGGAAATTAGTTACCCCTCTCAGGAAAACATGAGTAGTTTGGGATGACAAACTGATTGGTTCTATCCTGCAATCTGATTGGCTCTCAGACAGGAAGTGTAGCAGCACCAGACTGGACTTTCTTGCACTGTCTCCCACGAAAGTCAGAAGAGGTGGATGATGAGGTTTTCTACTCGCCACGCTCACTGGTGTTTTCTGAGGCTGAAAACCGCAAATGGACCATTATGGTAATATAGATGTCGGTTGTGGGTGTGTGTTTATGGTACCGGCTCAACTTGACTCAACTCTACTTACTTTTTGATATCAGCTGATTGTCATAGCGATGCAGCATGAAACTGCTGTGACGTCATCGTCAATGCGACACACACAGGAACATATTATTATTATTATTATTATTAATAATAATAATACTACTCACGCGTACGTTTTTGTGTGTGCACGCGGAACAGTGTTATGTCAAGCTGAAGTTGCCACAAGTCATTGTGTTTTGTTAAACACAAAAAATGGCATTAAAAGCGGCGTCCAAACTGTCAGGACCTTCTAATAATGGCATAAAAAGCTATGGTGTAATGGTGAAGGCACAGGGCTTTCAATCGGGAAACCTCGGTTCATGTCCCTGCTTGGCATATTTTATTTGGGTAAAGTTTTGCTGCAGGTAAATGATTTAATATTAGCCAGCCTGTACTGATATTTTGCCTAAATCTCTGTTGGTTAAAAAAAAGTTATGGGTAATGTTATGGGTTGACCAAGGTTTTATAATAAATCAAACATCATGGTATGGTGTTACTCGGACCGAAGCAGGATTCCGTCAGTCTTACTAAAAATTGGGGTCTTGAATGATTGCTTATGAAGGCAGCAGCCTTCGGTCTGAGGCTTGCTTTAATATGCTTACTGACTACAGAGATCAAAAGCAGAGTGCACATACACTCATTGGTTTTACCAATGGAGGGTTGGGCAAAATATCAGTACAGGCTGGCTAATTTTAATCGAGTTACCTGCAGCAAAACTTTCCCCAGATAAAAGATGTTGAGCTGGAAAGCAACTGCGGGTTCTCCGATTGAAAGCTTTTTTTCTGCTTGTAAACTGATGGCACTTTTTATGTTGTTACCATTACGTCCTGACAGTTTGGACGCAGCCTTTTTTTTTTTTTTTTTTTTTTTTTGTTTAACAAAACGCGTTAGAAAAGTGACTAATTGTGACAACTTTGGTTTGATGACACCATTTCGTGTGCGCTCACACACGCGATTGGTGAAAATGCACATAATCAGTGAAGTATAATAAATATAACGCTATTTAAAAATGGAAGGTTTGTTCAGAATGTCCCATCTCACACAATGATGACACAGTAACACAATTCTCTCTGAGCAATCAGTAGTTCTCAGTGTTTTCATGTCACCTTTTGGTATCGCCTCGGCTTGCTTGAAATCTTGACAGAGGTGATACCAAAAAAGTACCGGGTACCTGGTACTATCCACAACTTTGGCCCAATGGAAAACCAAAAAAGGCAAGTAGAGTCAAGCCAAGATGAGCCGTTACCATGCAGTGGAAAAGGGCCATAAGTTTCTTTGTGTGTGTGTGTGTGTGTGTGTGTGTGTGTGTGTGTGTGTGTGTGTGT
>JAOTRR010000056.1:7526164-7538631 GCA_028570945.1 Gogo arcuatus
TAATAATAATAATAATAATAATAATAATAATAATAATAATAATAATAATACAATTCAGAAAGTTAATAATATGCGAATTGATTCAGCTCTCAATTACAAATCTGCCTCATGTTGCATGTTTAGGATTTTGCAAATTTATTCCTATCTCACTTTAAATGCCCCAGGGGGCAGACGGGGCAGACAGGGCAGCTGCCTGATAGTTATTCGTTATCAGATTTGAAGAATGTGCTGTTTGTAATTATGGCATGTTGTTATAGTTTGGTGAAGGAGGCACAGAGATTTGGGGATCAGGCCAATCTGAGAGAGAGAGAGAGCGAGAGAGAGAGAGTTTAATAAATATGGATGGAGTAAAGATGGATATGAGCTTTCGCTTCTTTCCTTTAACTGTCAAAGTAGAGTTTTAATGCAGACAGAGGCACAAAGAGCTTGTCATTTATTCCTTCACTGTCGAGTCTATCACCTTCCATTTACATTTAAATGCCTCTAAACCTTCCACGTTTCACTTTGAATATCTCCTCCAGTGGATTTTCCCCCATTTTCCAAAGCTCAGATGACTTTTCTCTGGAGGCTGTTTCAATTTTTATGACATTTTGTACATCACTTTTTTTCCCATTTATTTAAAAGAGCATCCACAGTGCTGTCGAATTCTGGATTCTGATTGGTCAGAATGCTCTGCATAATCAGAGTGTATAATCATTGACATGGCGAGGTTTTCTTTAAAGAGATTCATGGAAGGAGTCATTAGTGTCAGTGCTTTGTAGCAGTCAGAGGTAAAGCTGTAACTTCAAGTTTTCCAACACCTGACAAGCTGCTGTTATAAGAGGAGTAAAACACGTGGGGATGTGCCATTATATGAAAATAATCAGCAGTAATTCCGCACCATCACACCTCTCCATCATTGATGATATAAAACACTGACAGGTTTTACTTCTTTACGTAATTCGCACAGTGAAACTGGACGGTTCTTTGTCAGTAGTCACTGACCTGCTTTTGTGATTATATACAGTGAGACATGCTCAGAGAAATGACGAGAATAAAAGTGTTTCCCGTGTCATTGCACTTCTTTTGTGTTTGTAGAGATAACACTAAATGATCATGGAATTTCTTTCACCACAGCTGGGCTTAAAAAAACACATACACAATACATTTAAAAAAAAAATTAATGATTCATTTTTCACATGTGATCTTTATGATTTATTTTCACATCGTTTTTATATGATTCATTCATTTTCATGTCAATTTTACACGATTTGTTTCTTTTCATGTAAATTTACACAATTCATTTATTTTGACTTAAATTTACACGATTAACTTTTCACATCATTTTTACACGATTCATTTATTTTCATGTCAATTTCACACAATTCATTTTTCACATCAATTTTACATAATTCATTTATTTTCACGTAAATTTACGTTTCATGTATTTTCATGTCAATTTTACATCATTCATTTTCACGTAAATTTACATGATCAATGTATTTTCACGTAAATTTACATTTCATGTATTTTCATGTCAAATTTACACGTTTCATGTATTTTCATGTCAATTTTATACGATTCATTTATTTTCACATCATTTTTTTTACGATTCATTTTTCACATCATTTTTACATGGTTCATGTATTTTCATGTCAATTTTACAAATGATTCATTTATTTTCACGTCATTTTTACGATTCATTTATTTTCGTCATTTTTACGATTCATTTCTTTTCATGTCAATTTTACAAATGATTCATTTATTTTCATGTCAATTTTACACACAGTTCATTTTATTTTCACTTAAATTTACACACTTCCTGTATTTTCATGTAAATTTTACACGATTCATTTATTTTCACATCATTTTTATATATGATTCATTTATTTTCATCTCAATTTTACACATAAATTATTAATTTTTAAATGTGAGTTTTAAACATGATTAATTTCATTTCCCCGCATGGTTCCCCATGTAATTTTCTTATAAAGAAATAATTTGTTTCCACATGCACATTTTCAGACGATTACATAGTGAAAAGTTGCTTCACATATTTTATTTTTGTCACATGATCACGTTAATCACGTGAAATCCGTGATTTTTCTCTGTATGGAAAAAAGTTTAAAAAAAAACACTGAACGTGGAAGTATTTTTACTTATGTTTAATTAAAGGAGTTAATGTATGAATTCACCTGGTGTTTTGAATAAAATGAAGCGTTTACAGAGTGTGTTGGTAATATATGTGGCCGTTAATCAGGACTGAAGCGCAGTACGGCTCTGTGCTCGCAGAACCCTGTGTTTGTGCTTGACGTGATTCAGTACTCTGAAAGTTCTTTGTTCAATACATAACCGAGACGAATTGTGCGACTGGACGATCAATCTTCCCCATCCGTCATTAGTTACGCTCGCTGTTTAAAACGTATTGCTTTGGGGACATTAAATTTTAAAAATGTGCTGCTTTCTTATCAGACTGATGTGATTTCAGCTTCTGTGCCTGCTCATAAATATGAACTTATTCCCATTTGGGATGGAGTCCACTACTTTACTGAAGTTTATGGATCCATTCCTGTTTTTTATTAGATAAAAGAAAAGCTAGAAAGGGAATTATGGGTAATATATATATATATATATATTCCAAGGTGGATGGTTCCTGAACTTAAAGGCATTAAGGAAATTACCTTAATGGTTTGTAATACAACATGGGAACGCATCCCGGGAGTACAGATACGGTGTCTTGTTTCAAATGTCTTGGTCGTTTCATGCCATTTCATACATACTGAGATACTGTTTTATAAAGTAGGTGTAAAATTACTCACTGTAGTTGCTACAATGTATTGGCACCACTCTACCCTGACCATCAACGGATGGAAAGGTAACAACTCATTCACAGGGACTTGTATAGCAGACGTTCCACATAAACAGAGTGTGTAATCATTCACTGTTTTAATTTGCATTCTTCTGCATTTACACTTGCTATTTTGATTGCATAAGTACATTCACACTGACAATTATGGCAACATATGTTGCCATACTGGCAGCGCACTATGAGTAACCGGATGGTGTACTCATGACGGTCAAAAAGTTGTGTGAAACGCTGGACACTTCTCACTTTCAATGGTTACCATTGGCTATGTAGAGGAAGGGGAGGGACCACCAACATATTTTCAGCCAGTTGGATGAGGGAACATGGATGACGCCGACATTGACCTTCCTTGAGGTCAGCAAAAAAAAAAATCCGGCAGATATTTTTGGGTGAGTGATGCGACAGTCATGGTCAGGTGTTGAGAAGTATCCAGATTGAGAGCAATTGTTTTATGGAAGGAGTCTCCAGTGTCACAGTCAGAGGTAACGCTGTAACTTTCAGTTTTCCATTATCTTAAGTTGCTTCATGGACGTTCCACAACATTAAATGTAACTCTAAACAGATAAAACTAGAAGGGCACTTGGCAGAGTGCATACCTCCACCAAGCCACATATCAACATCAAAATCAAATCGCTTGAACCTAGGATAATACTAAAGCTGTACATCAAATTTCATCAAAATCCGTTCACTACTTTTTGAGTTATGTTGGGAACAGACAAAAAAAAATCCTGGATCCACATACATATCTGCATACATACATCATATTTGCATTGAAATCTAATCAGTTGTTCCTTGGCCCATGGCCCAACTTTTGTCAAAATTTCATCAAAATCCATTTACTACCTTTTGAGTTACATTGGGAAAAGACAAGCAAACAAACAAACGGAGGCGAAAACATAACCTCCTCAGTTTGGTTGTACACAGATCTTCTCAAAACATATCTGTATCTGTTTAGGGTCAGCTAGAAGAACAAGACAGGAAGTAAAACTGAAGACATTATCACGTTTTCTGCTTCTGATGGAAACTAGCTGCTGACATTCAGACTTTGGAAAAAATTGGTATTTTTCTTCTCAATCCAGACACCCTTACCCCTTGACAACCTGAGCTGTTAAAACTCTCCCCTGACAGCAACCTGAGTGTTGACTGAATAAACACTTTCCATTTCAGGTGACAAGTGTTTTGCTGTAATAATAATAGCAGCTTGGTTGTTATCCAACCCCTATAGAGCTAAAACTGAGTAGACCCCCCAGTATGGTTCCTGTGGGACTCTTTTGAGCTGAAGCAGAAGTTCTGCAGTGTTCATCATTCAGCCTGGTTTACAGTAATATAGTACTAATATTCCATTCCAGGAAGAGTTCTCATTCTAATGTGTGTGGTTCAGGTTCAGTCCTGCTGCTCGATTAGATTTCAGGGTATTCATCTTGGTGCCTTTCATCAGCGGAGAAGCTTTGCCAAATACAAACTGTGCAAATGGATGACTAGGATTTGGATCAGTTTGCACATGGAACTATTTCATGGTGCTTTCACATATGCAGTGTTTAGTGTGTTTGCCGTGTGTTCTCCACCTTGGTGTGGTTCTTTTTAGCAAGTGAGAATGCAGCAATCACACTCTGAGAGCAACAACGAATCGATTCACCTGCAGGAAGTGAAACAAACAAGCTGTGTGTTTTGGTTTGGGTTGTAGCTTTTTTTTTTGGTAGTTGTTTCTATAATTGTTTCGTGTTCTCCGTGCTCGGGTGCTTGGGTGATTTTTGTGATTTCTACAAACATTTTTCCATCCTTGTATTTCAGACTAATGAATGAGAGTTTTACAAGGACATTTTCAGCCCTATATACTCCCCAGACAATGTTTAATCATTTCGCTTTTTTCTTCGTTTAACTATACGCCATGTGAAACGAACCCAAACCAAACAGCAAATGAATCAAACAAATCAAAATTGCTTTGATTCTTACTCGAAAAACAGACTGATAATGAGACTGTAACATTTAATGCTGACCTTGCAATTGTGTGTTTAAAAAAAAAAGCCTCTATTTTGGTGTAATATAATTTTCCTGATTTAAAGCCTGGTTACAGTTTGGTAATAAGTTTCCTTGTGATTATTGTTTGGTTATCATCTGGATCATTTTGACCCAGCTCTAATTGCTGCATAAATGAACAAATTGAATGTAATAGCCCCCTGTCCACTGAAACGCCAGCTCAATCTAGCGTTGATTAGCGCTCCAGAGGAAAGCAATACTGTAGAGGTGTGACATATGAGTCATTTGAGAGATGGAGGTTTGTGTGGTGGGAGGAGAAAGAGTGTTTCCACAAACAACATGATTAGCATACTGATGAATTTGGATGAGCCCTTTCACCCCATCAATGGCTGTTTACTCTTATTCTCTCTGGTAGAAGGTAACCAAAGAATCTGCACCATTACTGGAAGATATCCTTCACTGATATCCTTCTCAACCCCTAACCAGTCCAACCAAAAAAACCCATTTACTACAACCATCTCTTTTATCTCCTGCACATGAGGGCATGTATCATCTTTTGGGTTTGATTACTCATCTATATATTCCATCAACCTGGTTTCTGGTGAACAGTACTTCACAGTTCACCTCCAATCCAAAACCTACCTGATTAGCCAGACTAACTCCGAACTCCAATTCCATTCAGGAAGGTAACCTAATCAGGAAGAGATTTCAGAGATCACCACTCTTCCATAGCAGTCAATTCAATGATCATTGATGGTGTAAGAAGAGGTAGTGAGGTGTTTCTGAGGAAAAAAGTAATATAATGGTCCCTAGAGCTCATTATGACTGTGTCTCGGGTGCAATGTAGTGCCCTTATATTAGTGGAATGGAAGGATGAAGTTGAAGTGCCTTTATACAGAATGACTCAAGCCTCACCAACACTACAGGTTAATTAGCCCAAGGTTGTTTATGAGGCTGTTTTGCTCTTACTGTCTTTCAGGAAAGTGTCTTTCAAGACCAATTTGTCAAGATTGCTCTGATATTCAAATTGTAAATATTCAACATTCAATATTCTTGTTCAGTTAAAGAGAATTTATAATGAAAATTTTGACTGCAAAATCGTGATAGTTCTGAAAAGACCTCTAAGTTATGCATGTTTTGACTACCTGAACTGTACATCAACAGGCTACTGTTGTTATAGCTATGTAGTTGAAACTTAACGTGTTAGCCTAACACTTCTTAGTTTAGATACTAGCTAGCAACTTACATCAATAAGTAAGAAAGCAGACAAACTGACTAAATTAATTAGGATGAATTTCTTACTGGTATTCTGGATCCGTTTCTTCTCTTTTGCTTGTAGGCATGTAACGATATATCATGTGGACATAAATCGTGATACAAATTTATGATGATTCGAATCGATGAAATAAAAAATGAATCATGATTATTATCAGACTGCATTATCTCTTAGTTTCTCCTAGCTGTAATTGCATAGTTTGGACAGCAGAGGGCGGAATAATGTACAATAGCAGGAATGCACTTGACTTCACCATAAGCGGAAGTAACACAGCTCTAATGCCATAAAGAATAGAAAATAAATGTTGCACTTTTTTGGTAATAAAATTTTCTTCATTTTTTTTTTCAAAAATATCGTGGGAAAATCAAATCGTGAACCCAATATCATGAATTGAATCATATTGTGAACTGATTAAATTGTTACATGCTTATTTGCTTGTTTTCCCTTTTTGTGTTTTCCCACTCGAGATAGATATGAGTGCTTCAAGATCACTGCATCTTGGTGATCTTCTGATGTTCATTGATTATCTAATTTAGATAAGTAAATTGCAGTTTTTATTTTTACACCACTGTGCTTTAAACCTTTTCACCAAACACTAGTATAAATGTTCATACGTGTATTTTTTGCATATGTGTTTTTTGCATGAGGCCCCCGGTGGTCTGGAGGGCCTAAGCAGCTGCTCATATTTATATTTATATATAGCAAGAAATGGCTAAATCTAGTGGATTTGCTATAGTGGCATCTTGGACTCCTTTGATTGTGTTTGTTGCCAATCCACCACAGTTATGAAGCAGAAGAAGAGCTAAATTAAGTACCTACACTGTTGCATTTCAGTCCTTTTTACCACTCATGGGTTTGATTTTTCTCATCCATTAGAAAAATGCTAAAGGTTATCTTTAATAACAACAGATCCTCAGCATGCTGAAAAAGATGTGAGATTTCACATCTGAACTGAACTCATCAGCCCTGCTGTAGGTCTCTGAGTGTCTCTGTATGAGCTTTCTGGCTTATGAACGATGACTTCCTCTTCAATCAATGAAAGCTGAGGCTTCAGCTTCTCTCCACTGCCTCCTGCTGAATGCTGGGAAATATTTAGCCAGGGAAGTCTCACAGTAAATGTTCCCTGATTAAGATAATCAACCACAATGGCTCCAGAGCTGCCATGCGTTCACTACAGACCTGTTAGACCTATTCATTTGTCAGAAGAGAGGTTGGTTATTAAAGACTCGGTGTAAAAAGAGAGCAGCTCACTTTATCACACTACATCAATACATTTCAGACAATGGGCTACAGAGAGCACAGTCAGTGCATATTTATTGTAATGTAAACTCTAAAAATGAGAATTCACAAGATTATTATGATCAGCATGAATTCTGGATTCTGATCAGTCAAATTAATTTTCTATAATAGCAGCTCTGAGAGTAGTGAAGCTGCAACACCATATTTTTATATCAAGTCACTTATTTCTACAATAACAGGAACTTGTACAATGGATGTGCTACAAAAAAAGCATGCATTTGTTGATACGGTGAAGTTTTCTGTAAGGATCTGTTTCTTTAATTAGATTAGATTAGATTCAACTTTATTTTCATTGTGCAGAGTACAGGTTCAAATCCAATGAAATGCATCTAACCAGAAATGCAAAATACAGTATTGTTTACAGAAAAGTGCCAGAAGTAAGTACTGTAGCATAGTAATGCTATATGTTACAGTATATATGGTGATGGACAGCGGAGAGTTACAATATACAAATATGTTTGTAAATATTTAAATGCATATTTACTGAGGGGAAGTGGACATGATTAGAGAGTATGTAAGGTTGTATGTACAGTTAGCAGTATTTAACACCATATGTATAGTTGTTTATATGTACAATAAACTGACAATCTGTCGGGGAGGGAGGCTGAGCTGGTTGGTGGTACAGTGCTGGGTGGTTTGATGTCAGTGATAGTCTGTAGCCCTTGCCACATGTGCTGGGGGTCAGAGGAATTGAAGTGCTCTTCAACTCTCTGTTTATAGTTATGTTTAGCCTGGGAGATTCCCCTTCTCAGGTTGGCCCTGGCTGAGCTGTAAGCTTCCTGGTCTCCAGACCTGAAGGCTGCATCTCTTGCTTTGAGCAGGAGGCGAACCTCTCTGTTCATCCAGGGCTTCTGATTGGGGAAGGTTTTTATTTTCTTGTAGGTTGTCACTCTGTCCACACACTTGTTAATATGGTCCAGGACAGAGTTGATGTAGGTGTCAGTGTTAATCAGAGAGTCTGTGGTAGCTTGGACAGCAAACACATTCCAGTCTGTGTGTCGGAATTGATGCTGGAGAGTAGAATCAGCACTCTCAAACCAGATCTTGATAGTCCTTGTTGTGGGTTTCACACATTTGATGACCGGGGTGTACTTGGGGAGCAGGAACAAAGATAGATGATCAGACTGTCTGAGGTGGGGGAGGGGTGTGACTTTGTAAGCATCAGCCACAATGTTGTAAACATTTTTTTTGTCCCCTTGCGGTGCAGGAGACATTCTGGTGAAACTTTGGAAGTACAGATCTCAAAGTGCAGTGCTTAAAATCCCCAGTGACAATAAAAGCACCATCCGGGTGCATGGTTTGTAGCTTGCTAATAGCAGCACAATGTTCTTTCATGGCCACTTTAATTAGCATCTGGAGGGACATAAACTGCAGCATCAAAAATGCAAGTAAACTCACATGGTAGGTAGAAGGGTCTGCACTTAATAATCAAGTGCTCCAGATCAGCAGAGCAATATATATTGACAATGACAGAGTCCGTGCACCATGCTGTTTACATAAATGCATACACCCTCAACTTTGCTTTTACCCGAGGTGGCTACTACTCTGTCAGCCCTGAAGACGGTGTGCCCCTCCAAATCCACCATGCTGTTTGGAACATCATTGCTAAGCCATGTTTCTGTAAAGAACATCAAAATACAGTCCATGAGCCTTCGCTGTATTAGGGTCCAGATCTTTAGTTCGTCCAACTTGTTTGCCAGGGACCACACGTTGGTGAGGAAGATGCTAGGTAGTTCTGGCTGGTGTGGGTTTAGCCTTAGCTTAGCTGCAATCCTCCGCACTTACCCCACCTTTGTTTACGGTCCCGACACCGACGCCGGACACTTCCGGTCGGGATGAATGGTTTGTTTGGTTTCGGTGTCCTTCTCAGCTCCGAAGGTAGCTGATTGAAGTCAAAAGGATGATCCAGAACTATGTTTGTACAGCGATGGTTAATGTCAAGTAGTGTTTGTCTGTCGTATATGAGGTTTGCACAAGTGAATTGAGTGAAAATGTAGGAGATAAACAAGTAAATAAATACTATATCGAAAAACTGGTAAGATGCCGAGCCTTGCGATGTGAATGCGCTGCGATCTTGGTCTCATTTATAGAATATGATGAGACCATTTTATATATATTATATATATATTTCCAATGTTTATGGAAATATGATGCGCTGTCAGTGTTTTTTTTTTTTTTTGTCTGTGTGTAAGCATAATTTAGGAATAATTTGAGAAAGATAATTTTAAGTAAAAAGCAAATAAATGACAAATATTTTTAAAAATGTAAAAAATTAAGTACATTATGTATTTTTTCTTCTTATTTAGACAGACATATTGTTCGATTTAGTTTATAGTTTCCATTCATGTCAGTAATAAAATGTAAAGAAAAAAGTTATCTTTAAAAATTAAAGACCAAACATTTTTGCAGATAAATATCAGTCTGTTTTAATATTTATACTGTCAGCACGGAGCCGTCCCATCCACCGGTATATGTTCAGGTTTTTTGTGGTAGAATTCTGTTTTTTCTGGATTTTCTTGTTAACGATGCTGGCACTGCTGTTTGACAAGCTCCCTCTTCTCCTTGTTCCCCTGCGGAGAGATCCCCTTTTATATCCGGTCCCTTCTGAGCTGGGACTGGCTTATCATGTGCCAGTTTGGGAAAATATTCAGGGTACTGTTAGTATTGCTGGCTCTGGATCTTCCTAAGAGGTTTTAGCATCACACTGTGCAGATTTCAGAGTCCTGTCCAAATCTTGGAAACTAATATAGGCTTTATGATGAGTTCTTGAAAAAGTAAACTTTTTAAAATTTTATATAATGTTTTCCTTATTGAATGTAAGAAAATGTTTAATTAATTTATTCATTAAAATGTCATAAACCATCTCGGACAACAATGTAATTTATTTTTCTTGACTTCATTTTGCATGGAAATGAGAAACAGGTTTGCAGATTTTTTTTTAAGCGTAAAATTAGCAAATATGCAAAACGTTTTTGACTATGCTAACGTCCATGCTAACGACAGGACAACATTAAGCACATCCTAAACACAGATTTATCTGAGCCATGCACATAGGCTGTCGTGAATGACACTTTCGCTGTGTTTAAAATGTCACTTAGATTTAATTTACACACAGATTTATAAGTGTGACATCAGCAGAACACTAATTATGCACCAAGTAGCGAACATGTAGGTCATGAGTTGTGAAAGAGCCTCTGTTCTGGATCGCCTGAGCTTTCAGAGCTAAACTAACACCAGTGCCACCTTGAAATTCTGTACATGGTTGTTTACAAAATGGATCAAGATCTAATTAGAGGAGGAATTTAGCTCCTGGAGAAGTGAGCTGTGTTTCTCTTGATAAAATGAAATTAAAAAAACCTTTAATCTTGCACAAACGTCTACATGCTGCCTTTGGCATGCTTACAAAAAGATGTATTCACAACAGCAAGTAAGCATGTAGCATGTTAGATGTTAGGAAAAAAATAGATTTAATGAGAGTTTGCTGAAAGCCAAACATAAAAAAGAGGTGTGTGTTAACAAATATGGTATTCACTTTCCATTTATGTTTGGCTCAGTGGGATTTGAACTACTTCTGTTTCAAAATATCTCAAGAGTATTGTGGTTTTAATATAGATATTGATATTGTTATCAAGTATCAATCTAATGCCATGCTCATTTACTCATAAAAAATACTCTGATACCATCATAACCCTAATGTATATTGTCACGCTAATGACCAAACAACATGCAGTGAGAGCAATCTGGACATATTTCATGATTAATGATCAATTAAAGCTCTGTGAAAATATCATGATTAGGAATGGCAGCATTTTCCTACAATACAAGTGATAAACATAAAAATCAGCACAAAACTCAGGCTAGGCAAGAATAATAGTCTACAATCAATACTAGGTGAGTAAATATCAGTGTGTTGTTTTTGACGATCAGCCGCGATCAGTTACTGAACAATGAGTGACTCAGACGCATTGAAAACAAACATTTACTTACAGTTGTACAGGAGCGCTTTTCCGAAATGACACAAACCTCGATCCAAGCTAAATAATGTAGCTAGCTAATGCAGTTCACTTTAAAATCAACTCGTTGATGTTGTAAAGAATGATGGGTGTGCTTTTCAGGACCAAAAAAACATACATACTGATACTCAAGATGCATCCCTGGTTGAATGTATATCAGGCTCAAAAATAAAACAAGCCCATCATAACATTGTTCAATGGAGTGTGTCATTAATCGAATTAGCATTAGACCAGCAGGAAAACTGCACTTTATGAAGCGGAGTCTCGGTTTGCCCCAGAGTGAAAGTCAATTTGAAATTATTATGCAGAGATCATCAATTCAAAAGCATCTATGAATTGTGATGATGATGATAATGTATCACACAGCCAGCGGGTTGGCATGCTAAACAAATAAATACAGTTATATTTAACCAAGAAAAAGAAGAGTCCATAATTCATCACATTATGAAGTCCAAAGAAGAAATGTTGTTCTAACTGATAAACACAGCTGTAGTACACTGGCACAGATGCTGGATCCATAGTCTATCCCGGGAACACTATGTGTGAGGCAGAAATACATCCACACTCATTCACATGGACATCGACTGGCATGTGTTTGGGAGGTGGGATGAAACCAGAGAACGCAGAGGAAACCCACATGAACATGGATAGAACATGTAGAACTCCACACAGACAGTAGCTTAGGTTTGAACCAGAGCTGTGAGGCATCAATGCTAGGCTTCAAAACTAGACATAAAACACTCCATGTCATGCTGATATACAACCCCAATTCCAAAAAAGTTAGGAAGCTGTGTAAAATGTAAATTAAAAAAAGAATGCAATGATTTGCAAATCATGGGAAACCCTATATTCCATTGAAAATAGTACAGACAACATATCAAATGTTGGAACTGAGAAATTTTATTGTGTTTTTTTTTAAAATATATATGCTCATTTTGAATTTAGTGGCAACAACGTGTTTCAAAAAAGTTGTGTAATGTTACAAAAATTAGATTAAAAAACAATTAGGTTAATTGGCAACAGGTCAGTAACATGATTGGGTATAAAAAGAGCGTCC
>JAOTRR010000056.1:7588911-7602015 GCA_028570945.1 Gogo arcuatus
CAGGTGAAAGTGATTACTCAGAACTCCAGTGATTCTGCGCATCGGGCGGCGGCCATATTGGAAGGCCACTGTGCATTCTGGGTTTCGGAGTTCTGATCATTGGCTGACATGACACTGGACAGCTGAAGATGGGAAAGAGATCAGGCGACGTTATGACCACCAATCATTATCCAGAATTTTAATAAAAACCGTTATGGAGATTTTTTCAGCACCAAGATGCCATCATTTTTTTCCTGCCTAGTTTAACCATTGGTCTGTGTCTGTCAGGATGAATCTCTCATCAAAGAGGATGTGTTTTGAGAGAGTAATGAATATAGACAGAGGAAAGATGGATGGACCTTTTGTCGTCTAGCTTATTGCCTCTATTTGTCAGGCAGAGGTTCATTGAATTTCAGTGTGTGGCGCGTCACATGTCTCATGTCACCTTCGATTTGGGTTTCACTTTGCCTGTCTAATGCCTTTTTCTCAGTCTGTTGAGTGACTCGAAATTGGGATTTTCACATTAAAAAAAAGTGTCCCTAAATTGATGCACTTGCTAAAAGCAAGTTTTCGCCTTGATACTCTGACAGGGATTGGATCCAGTGGACTATAAATATCTCAAACCTCCACCATTATTGGGTCAAATAATCAACCAACACAGTGCAATATTTCAAGTTGTATCAAACTTTCATGACTGTATGAAAAGTTACAAAGGTTAAGATTAAGGTTGGGGATGTATTTGATGTTTCCTTAGGAATTCATTCATATAATATCGAACATCACTTTTTATATGGGTTCATATGAAACTTTAGAAAACAATGTTGGTGAAGATTTTAAGCCATTTCCATTCCATTCCCAGCATGTGAAGGTCATAGTGGTTTCCACAATATTATACTAAATACAACAACAACAACAACTTCAACAACAACAAAAGTTCCCTTAAATCTACTTTGGTTCTGGTTTGGGGAAAATAATATCTGGATCACATATACAGTAATATAATAACATATTCTTGGTCATTTTATGGAATTATTTGAAGCTGTACAGTCCTTACATTTTTAAAGATTATTTAAATATTGAGCTATTACTACTCCATACATCATCACAGAGGCATGAAATTTGGCAGGAAGTACCCTAACACTAAAGGAACCGTAGGAAAACAAGACTCTGCCATACATTTGCAAAATACCATTCACAGCCTCTACAAAATGTCACAAAAAAACACTGTCCTCTTGACAAATTCTCATCAAAAATGAACACTTAAAAGAACTTTATCGTGAATGACATTTCTGGGAAATATCTGGTTTCACCACATTTATTACTTTCCCTCATTTCCTGTTTTTTCCCCCCAACATTTTACTGGTATTTGCAATGTTTGACGATTTATATAATCCTAACCAATATTAAAAATGAGAGACCCCAGATATAATGAGAGATTTCAATGATTTTTTTTTATATACACAGTAGTTCTGATCCCCTGAACCAGAAATCTTGTAGACGTTCTTAGGAACAAAAATTACTTTAGATCAAAACATATATGGCGGATGAAAGGTCAGCTTGGTCAAGGTGGTTATTGGTAGAGTGGTAGGTCTTGGACATGTATCAGACTTACTGGCATTTGTACTTGGACTTGTCTCAGTCTTGGCCATTGGTTTTGTTAAACATGGTCTTGCTCTCAACTGAGAGTTTATAGAAAAAATGTTGGTGTTGTCGTTTCGCATGCACAAAGTTCGACAAGAAGTAATTCCTTCTTCTAGAAAACAACCTAATCGTTGTGACAATGCGAAAATGAAGCTGACTAGTTGAAAAGGTTTTTGATGATCTCGCTTTCATTTGGTCTTGATCCTAATTTGGCCTCGACCTCCCCTTAAGACTCAGTCTTGACTCGATCTCTTCTAGCCTTGGTCTTGGACTTGTCTAGGATATAACAGTGGCAGTCTTGACTCTAGCTATAGTTATAGGTCTTCAAGCATGACGGATTCACACTATAGGATGTTGTATCGTAAACACTGAACATTTAAAATATTTCGATTTTAAATTGAACCAGCAAGGACTGGACTGTGAGTAAATCAGAGGTTTGGATTTTACACAAAGTAAACCACAAAGAAAGAATGAAAGATCATTAAATCTGGCTTTACGTTGTATGATTATTGGCCCAATTTTTCTGTCGCAGACAAAAATCGTATATCTTAAAATAATTCTTTGGTCATGGGATCTGAGAACACAGAGGCTGACCAAAGAGGCTGTGAGAAATTTGTGATTAAAATTATAGAGAGTGAGCGCTGCTATGGTGCTTGTCTAAAATCCACCAACAGGAGGACGGCAAACTCACAGGGCAGCTATAAAATACAGTACAGTAGTGGCGATGGTGAAACATAAACGAGAAAAAATCTGCTTATTACCTCCAGTTCACTTTGAAGAATGCTTGTGTTTATGTGCCATGATTGATGCTATATGCAGAACTGAGTCATTTTCTTTAAATGCAGGTCTATTGTAAGAGCTGCTTCATTGTATAATCTGATGTGGAGAACACACACTATCACACAGTCTGTTATAAAATTTAGACAAGATTATATTAGGATCTTGTACAGTGTGACGAGTAATAATCTTCAAAGAGCATTGAAATCACACAGGATTAAGTTTAGCCTCGGAGTTGTTGTTGTTGTTTTATTTGAGGGGGGAGGTGTTGTTTTTTAGTTGACCTTGATTGTTCCAGGGTTAGAGTGTATAAATGTGTCTACATTAACCTTGCCTGCAGGTGTTCTCAAATGTTCTGTTCTGGCTGTGGTTCCTGGAAAAGCATTAATGAACTTACTCAGCACTCACATCCTGCCTTCCACATGCTGTACGCCTGAGGGAGAGGAATACATTTTTATTTCCTTTCCCTAAACTAAACTCAACTCTCAGGCTGCTCTATCGATTCCTCCACAGTATATAAAGGAAAGAAAGAAAAGTTTGAAGTGGAAGGAGGAACGTGTAATGAAATTACTTTACAGATTTACAGAAGTTTAATAACGGTCACAGGTAATGGACTGACCAGCATTAAGTACACAGGCACAGTATTGACTAGTTTTAAATTGTTATTGATCCTGAGGTTCAGATTCTGGTCACAAATATTTCTTCTTTATTTGTTGATTTTACTTTATTTATTTATTTGTTTGTTTGTTTGTTTGTTTGTTTAAATGGTAATTCATTTTTTTTGGAAATCTCAAATTTGCCAACACAGTAGTGGACAAAGACATAAAATATGTAAACATCTAAGATAGAATTATTTATTTAATAATATTTTTAAAAAATGTCAGCAACTTTAGTTCAAAAATTACATCACTATGTACGCTCAGAAAGTTCCTTGTATTCAGGTTTAGGTTCATCGAGACTGCCAGAATTTTCTTGAGGAGGAGTATTCAGGTTTATCAACAGCATCCTGGGCCAGCGAAAATCCTAAAAAAAATTTAAAAAATCAGCGATAAAAATTGTGGAGTTAAAATGAGATCTTGCACATCTGGCTGTAATTCTAAGCTGCTCTCGGTTCCTAGTTTCCTTGTTCCCCAGGTGCAGAGTCACTTACACCGATCCGCTAACATGCTGCAGTTCTGAAGCTAACAGAACAAATAATCTCAGCAGTGCTGTGTAAAGTTCAAGAAAAGAAGAGTCAGTTAGAAGAACCCTATGATTTTGCCTGGAACTTGCCTGGAAGACTCTGCATGTGTCTTCTATCTGATTTTATCACATAGCCTTTGTGCTGTTCAGAAAGTTGCTCCAAGCTTCATCTCTGCTTATTTAGCAGAAGCATGCTGTGTAAAGAGGTCAGTTTCTCCTCAAAGTTCCTCTGATCTCCTGAGATCTGAGAAACAAAAGTCCAGTCCCAGCATGTGAAGGTCACTGAGGTTCCTGCACAACATATTGTACTGGATACACCGATGGGCACCAGGCTTGTGTCAAAATGTCTACTTAAACTTGCTTTGGGTCTGATTATGGGGAAAATAATACGTATCTTGTCTACATGTTTAGTTAAATATTGTTTTTTTTTGTCCTGTCCATCATGATAGATTTTTTTAATGAAGTGTACAAGCAGAATTTTGTCCCTCAGTTTTGTATAGTTATGCAAAAAAATAAAAAATAAAAAATAATAATTAATAAATAAATAAATAAATACTTTTTGGTGCCAAAATGTTTTTTTATTATTAAAAAAATAAAATAAATAAAATATTGCACTTTTTTTTTTGATCTGATGTAATAGACAGGAAACAACTTATGAGACTGCTTATAAGATGTTGTCTTATGTAGCCTGTATTGCATGATTCCACAAGAATAATGCCCTCAATCCGCCCTGCCCTTATCAAAGCCACATCACTGATTGATGTTTCAGTTGAACGCCTCTCACAGAAGCTCTTTTAATGTTTTAAGAAAAAATATACCTTTGGGAATCTTCCGGTAAAAAGTTTCAGCAGTGGCTTCCTTTTCTCAGTTTAAAGAACCTGATCTGACATTCATCAAATATGGAATTGAGGAATTTAGATTCGAGCTGCATGGGGTTTCACGTCAATGGGTTCTGGTAAAGTGAACATCTTTTGTGATGAGCTGCTTGGTTATTGAACCTTAAAGTGATAAAAAAAGGGAGACATTTAAAGTGATAGAAAAAAAATTCTGTTATCCAATGACATTCCAATGACCTTTAAATTGACACTGGAAGTTCAAGTAATTTTTAACATTTGGTAAAATGCTTTAATTCAATATAATATGATAACTTATGTGGAGTCCCTGACATGTTGTTCTAGGAAAATAATTGTCATAAAATACTTCAGGGTGGTGTGATAGCAGGAGCCGCAACAACAACAACAACAACATGCCCCAAAATGCATACTTGGCAACCCCTAGAGAATGAAAAGCAGTAGATCAGATTGCGCAACATAGTTGCACCCTTCTAGGGGGTTCCTGGGGCATGCCCTCCCCCTGGGAAATTTAGAAAAAAATGGTGTATTCTCCTGTGTGTGCCATATTTGAAGAAAATTGATTGAGAAATCAGACCAACGTACTTCACAAAATGTATGCTTCTCACCTCGCCTCGATGCTTTGATGCATGGATGATCCGACGACCAAGTCGCCTTGAAGTTCTTGTCACAGTGAATCTTTTTTCTTTGGAGTTTTCATTGTTCGTGATCACCAGAGCGTGTTTGGTTTTTACAAATACTGGCGCGATTTGTTGTAATATGTGACCTCATTGCCAATTGGCTAGAACCATAACGAGACCCAATGGAATGGTGCGATAGAGCGATACAATTTAGATTCAAAATCATTATCGCGCCGTTCCATTGGCTCTCAGCTTCACTTAAAATGACTATTTGACACTACATACTTGTATCCCCAGTGCTGAAAATAGCTGAAGCGAGGTCAGAAAACCAAATCCAACACTGTTTGCTGATTATTTTGTAATGTGGTATTTTTAGAACTAAAATCGGTAGGTGGTATTCACCTGTCAAAATAGGTAGACTATCGCGTGAATCGGTAGGGTTGGCTTGGCAAGTATGAAAACGTTATTCCTCTTAAACCACAGTGATATAACGATTATTTTTTTATTCATTAAAGAACAACACATCTTACTTTCTATCCATTTGTAGCTACATTTAATATTGTGGAACATCCATGAAGCAAGTTAGCTCCTGTTCTCACTTATAGCAGCTATAAACAGTCATTCCTTCACCAGCCTCTCTTTTCTCTCTCTCTCTTAAAATTAACCAAACAAATAAAAAAAAATTAAAAAATAAATAAATAAAAAGCACAGCTTGTCATGGACTCCTTTGTCCTGAAGATGCCGGAAAACTTAAAATTACAGCTGTCTATAACAGTATTTATCATTTAACAGAATCTATCATACTGTCTATAACAGTATTTTTTTTAATTGCTTACTTAAAATGCTAGAAGAATGCTTGGATTGCACTTTATAAAGGTTGTAAGAAGGGTTTTTGCAGCTAGTTTCAATGTATAATTATGCCATTTGGGTCACGTTCTAGCAAACGTAGATGCACCTTTTTATTTTTATTTTTTTGCAGCTAATTCTAGCCACCATTTTATTTGGTACTGTTCATTTCCCCTTCTATAATCAGCGTATAAAACAAATTCACTGATTCCCTGCCAAGTGAGAATAGGAACTAACTTGTTTCACAGATGTTCCACTACTTTAAATGTAGCTATAAATAGATAAAAAGCGTGATGTTTCATTAACTTGCATAATACTGTATTATGCTATACTACAGACTAGCCTACAGTTATCATGCTAACTCATGCTACTAGCAATGGATTGACCAGGCTTTCCTGTCTAAGAGGCTACACAGTGTAATATGGCACCCTGGATGAACTAACGTTTAAAGTAGTTGCCATAGAAACTGACTCAAATTTACAACTTTATTTCTGTTGTTAGCTAGTGCAAACTTTCTAGCATAAGTGATTCATTTATATTCACCATTGACTAACTCTTCAGTCTCAGCTCCCCTCACACCTTGTTGGGGAGATTATTTCTTAATTAATTAGCAAAATGAAGTATGAAATGGATAAATGAAAATTGAATAGATAGGGGCACCAGTTCCTGTGTAGAGTTTTTTTTTTTTTAATGTTTATTAACGGATTGTCATGCATGTATGCATTATTATATTTCAGGGTAATGTTTAGTAGAAAATAACAGGTCTGACTCCCAGGTCAACTTGGATTAGAGAGAAAATGAATGTTACAGGCTGTATTGGTTCCACTAAACTATTTGGCAGCATTCTCTACAAGAAAGAAATGTATAATCATAATACATGTATAATCATTGCTAATTAGGCTAATGTTGCATCATTACGAATTAGCTAACATTCAGATTTGAGATCTACTTTGAACTCTCCCTATATTGAGTTACAATTCGCCTTATAGTGGAATAAAGGTCATTATCAATCTTTAAAATGCTAGAAAATGATGGGGGAAATGCTTGGATTGCATTTTCCAAAGGTTGTAAGTACCCTTTTGTTGCAATCAGTTTCAATGTATAATCATTCCATTTGAATCCATTTGGATTTCACCAATGCTTCCTCCTAGTTGAAGTGGTTTACCTTTGAACCTTCCATTTTTCTTCTACTCTCTAGTGGCTGCAAGTTGATTTCAGCCTCTAAATCATTTGGTACTGTTAATTTCCCCTTGGATAATAGGACTCTCTATATAGCATGCTTTGGAGTTGATAGTGTAGCAGTAGACTGCATTCAAGATATACAGTAGGCAGTGATTTAGAGAATGGGAGTCTTTAGCATCACTTAGTCCATTCAAGCGGTTACGTTCCTACGTTTGTCTGTTGTTTTTTGCTTTTTTTTGTTTTAAAAAAAAGGCATTCACATGTATGACTGCTTTTATAGACCATCATTATGGAAATTAGGCATATTTTCAATTCACAGAAGATTTGTTGCATTGATGCCATTTCAATGGTTGCATTTTGTTCAGCATAAATGGATCTGAATGGCCTGGTATAGTCGTAAAACTATGAAACCATGTCTTTAAAACTGTTCAAATTAGAAATGTGAACATGGGATTTGTATTCAGGAATACGGGTTCATCTGAGCTTAGCTCCATTTTCCATGATCTGCTGGTCTTGAGTTCTAAATTTTATTCCAACTCTTTCTCTCTTTCTCTTTTTTTCCACAGGTAAGTGTGCAGATCATTACCTAAGAGTGAACTTGGTCCGTAATGGAGTTGAAGGTCATGTATGCTCCTGATGAGATGCAGTAAGATCAACCTGTAGTTTTTGATCGACTCTTTGGTATTGTATATTTATGTCAATGAAGGTTGCTTGTACAGTTCCCAAAGTTTACAGACCTACTCATATGCTGCATTTTGGTATTGTTCAAAAATGCAACTGGCTATGAAAATGATGTCAATACACGCATCTTTCAAAGATTCAGCCATGATTCCTTTTGAAGATCATGGCAAACATGCCAAAATGATCAATGTTAAACAAGGCAAGGGGTCAGATTAATCAACAAGGCAATCAGGGAACACTCAGAACATACCAGACTGAAGTTGGCAAGACTTCACAAAGTTGCTGGTTGTAATGTGTTTATATATGTGAAAAACACAAATTGGAACCAGATGTGAAGGAGGAAGTGAGTTTGTGATGGTGACCTTTAAAATACGATGGTGACAAAGGGTATCGATGGACAGACTCTAACATTCCCAGTCAGTTGTAGATAGCCTGGGGTGGAGATAATCATGGTTGTTACCTTACTAATAATGTAGTGATTTGTTAAAGGAAAAATCCACCCTGATTGACTTTCATATCAATGACAATAATTACAATACAGCACCAACCACCAAATTAGCACCAGAATATAAACAAAATAGGAACATATTTAATGTGCTTCAGGGTGAAATTTTCCTTTAAATGTACATTTTCATCAAGGACAAATTAGTCCTATTGTACTGTCATTTCTGTAATACATTATGGCTTTGGTGATTTAAGAGAATAATTACAGCATATTAAGGTTACCATCCTCAAAGGTCCAAAATACCTTTATGTACCTAAGTAGAGTCTCAGTACAGGGACAGACAGAGACATGAGAGTCTTCTGTTAAAGAAAGCTCCTTCAGGCTTTGATTTTGACCTGAGACAGCCCAGATATCCATCATTCTTGTATGAATCTAGGACAGTAACTTGGCACAATGCTCCCAGACTTGTATAGTTGATATTTCTGGATATATGACAGGCATTGCAGAGCCCTTATGGAGGAAATGCAGTTGCAAGAAGATGCAATTGCTTTATGGTTGACAAAAAAAAAAAGGTAGAAAAAAATGTTACGAGCTGACAGCATGACAGAATGATACGCACAGCTGACAGCACAATAACACAGCAGTTACAAATCAGTTACAATTCATAGAGTGTACCATTTGGATCCACGATGCACCCAGGGCAAGTGCACAGATTTTAAACTAACTTCAGGGCAGAGGACAGAAAAATCACACAGTTTCCTGTGTAAATAGCTTGGTCTGCTGATGCGCTAATCCATTTACATGCTTTAAATTGTCAGTACACCTTTAATACACAACAATGAAGACAATGAAGAAGTTTTGTATGACTAATTGAATGAATGGTTGATAAAGTGGAATGGTCCAGGGCCCTAGTTTGACCCAAAGCTCAGAATACTGTCCATGTACTTTTGCATGGACCCTCCGTGGTCATGTGGATTTTCCTCTGGGGTCTCCAGTTTCCATTCCACACGTGTTCCGCCAAAGAATACGCCAGTATGATAAATTGCTGCTAGGTGTGAATGTGTGTGTGTGGATGCTGCCCTGCAATGGAGTGGAGTTTCATCCAGGGTATGTTCAACAGTCACCCCCAGTGTTCCCAGGATCCATCACGACCCTTGCCAGGATAATAATAATAATAATAATAATAATAATAATAATAATAATAACCCATTTGTCCCATAATAATAACCCACTTGTCCCATTTGAGATTTGCTGAATTTTGGACAAGAAACAAAATATTTCACTTGGAATATGAGTCCATGCTTAGTTTGCTGTTTGGGAGGAACCACTGACCAGACATAGTCACTCTTTTTTTATTTGGAAAATCAGAAGTCACATATCGCTGGAATTCCCACCTGTAGTGAACCTTTCAAAGATGATCGATGATGAAGATGAAGGTAGCTGATGGACACACTGTTGTTTCCCAGCAGGCTCAACCACACAGCTGCATATCTTGCCCACTCATCTTCCCCCTCATTACTGCTGGACTCCTGACACACCAATTTGAATCCTATTAGCATGCAAATGTAGTCACCAAATGCAGAATAGCATATTAAACATTTCCTGCCACCTAATTAATTTTGGTCTTCAAAAGCTAAAGTGGATGTATAAATCCATGATGAATATTAATATTGTGTCTCATTGGGAAAAGTGAGGTAGGCTCTGCCTCAGCCAGATGGAGCAGCTCTGGCCTAAATCTCTGCTGAGAATTATTTTCCAAACAAACAAACAAACAAACAAACAAACAAAAAAACCCACACACCCATGATAGCCATAGAGATTCATCCAGTACACTGTGCACTTTCATAGATGTGTTGTCAGTAAAGAACTGCTCAATACATCATCTGTTTGTACCAGCATACACCTATTGTCTAAAAGACTGTTTAAAGCTATATAATAAAATGCAAAGTGATTATGATACAGTTTAGAGTAGTATAAAATAACACAGAAGGATTTATTTACACGTTTAACAAAAAGAACAAAGGTCAGAATATTGATGAATCCTAACACAATGTAAGTTGATGCAACACTTATTCAACATAAACAGGTTTAATGCAATTATTAATACACCGATTTCTGGGAGGTGAAACACAAGGTAAACAAAACATTTTTAACTGGCAAGAACCTGAGAAGAAAATAACTAGGCACAATGATAAGAATCAGGTTTGACAAGCAAACGATTCTCAAGAAAAGTACTAGACACAATAAAACCTGGTAATAAATAAGCCTGATAAGAACTAGACAGGGCAAGAACTTGAAATGGGGAAAAATGAGGCAGAACAAGAACTGTGCAGGGCAAGAACCTGACAACAAAATAACTAGGTACAACAAGAACTAGGCATGACAAGAATTTGACAGGATAAGAACTAGATAGACCTGAACTCGTCATGACAAGAACTGGACAGGATAAGAACTAGGCAGGACAAGAACTTGACTGGATAAGAATTAAGTATGACAAGAACTTGACAGGACAAGAATTAGGCAGGACAAGAACTGGACAGGATAAGAACTAGGCAGGGCAAGCACTGGACAGGATAAGAACTAGGCAGGGCAAGAACTTGACAGGATAAGAACTATGTATGACAAGAACTTGACAGGATAAGAACTTGACAAGATAAGAACTAGGTATGACAAGAACTAGGCAGGACAAGAACTTGGCAGGATAAGAACTAGGCAGGACAAGAACTGGACAGGATAAGAACTAGGCAGGACAAGAACTTGACAAGATAAGAACTAGGTATGATAAGAACTTGACAGGATAAGAACTATGTATGACAAGAACTTGACAGGACAAGAACTTGACAGGGAAAGAACTGGACAGGATAAAAACTAGGCAGGGCAAGAACTTGACAGGATAAGAACTATGTATGACAAGAACTTGACAGGACAAGACTAGGCACGACAAGAACTTGGCAGGATAAGAACTATGTATGACAAGAACTCTGCATGACAAGAACTTGACAGGATAAGAAATAGGTATGACATGAACTTGACAGGACAAGAACTTGACAGGATAAGAGCTAGACAGGGCAAGAACTTGGCATGACAAGAACTTGATGGGATAAGAACTAGGCATGGCAAGAACATGACAGGACAAGAACTAGGCAGGACAAGAACTTAATAGGATAAGAACTTGACCAGTTAAGAAATAGGTAGGGCAAGAACTTTGTATGACAAGAACTTAATGGGATAAGAACTTGGCAAAACATAACTTGACAGGACAAAAACTAGCCAGTGCTTCAATTCACTTTAGTTCACTTTTATTTGTATGTGGTGGGTACATGCTGTAATATGAGACATGAGTGAAAGTTAATCCTATATCCTGCATGTGGACTGATGTAATTTAATGCCTTAAAGTGATTAATGAGTTACTTTAGTACTTTTTTAATTTGGACTGTCACTTCAGATAATTGTCATGGATGTGTTCCTGGCAGAATGCACCCTCCTCTGTTTAATTACATACCTGTAGCTGGTTTATGACCACTGGCAATTAAATACATTTTTAACCAGTCTGGATGAATAGACTCGTAATGTGAAGCCTTGGATCTTCCTTGTGCTTTGGTTTACACAGCTATTTTTAACCTTTTGTGTATATAGCTTCATCTTGTTATGTCTTGTCTTGTCCTGTTTTGTCTTTTTATGTGTTTAGCTTCATGTTGCTATTGTCTGATAGCTATTAGGGAGATCGCAAGTTCTACTCGTGGTCAGGTCATACCAAAGACCATCATAAAAATGGTACCTATTGCCATCTGGCGAGGCACACCGCAATACAGATGGGAATAGGGAGTCAAACTCTCATGGTTACCAGAGGACCAGCCCCCCACTGTAACCCTAGGTATGTAATAGGCAAGAGACCAAGGGCTATAGAAACTGAAGGGCCTGGTTAGTACTGAAACGGGAGATTGCCTGGGAAGATCAGGTCCTGGCACGGGAGGGACTTTGACTGACTTGATTTATTCGGGATAACCTTGATAATATTGTTATGTCTGAATTACAGACTGGTTTGAATATCATTACAAGTATCTCTTCGTTAATTTAAGTTCATAATACCACTCTTCTTACTTAATCTCTTCATTCATGCCTCAATTCCTTTTCCTTCCTTATTTTCTGCCTTCTTTGTTTCTCATAAAAGGCCATGTCATTAGCTTAGAATTGAAGGTTTTACTTAAAGCATTGCACTCAACTAATGTTATTTACTGCATTTGTTAAGTAAAAACAAACCATAAACTCCACATTAATTTTAACTAATGTTTACTCTGTTTCAGGCTCAAAATAAGTCTACATAAATTAGTATCAAATAAATTACAGCAGCTAAACTCACTCAGGTCAGTGGGTTTAACAGCTGGAACTGACCCTGAATTTTACAAAGAGAACAGTGCAGACATAATTAAGTCATTAGCTCATAATTGTCATTGTGGACTCATTTAAAGGCAGCTGCATTCATGATTTCTAATTTTTTCAAGGTTGCACTCCTCTAGTGGGTTCATATGGAAGTGCCAGAAAAAGAAAAATGGATCAGCATCATGTTATCATGTGAAAAGTGTATTGTAATAAGATGTTTTTCCATGTTTCAAGAAGATATTTTCATGTTATGATGAGATATTTTCAAGTTATTACAACATACAAACTTATCACAGTATAACAAGAAACTTGCAGAATCTTGCCACGTCTCAACCCAAGCATGAAGTAGAACTTAATCAAATTTGGAAATGAGCCACAATCCTCAGTTCATCTGTTCTCCACACACCGTTTCCTCATTCAAAAATGAGTTTCATGTAATAGGTTAAAATAATCACCTCTGCCAAGTTTGTTGGAGGAGGTTATGTTTTCGCCTCTGTTTGTTTGTTTGTTTGTTTGTTTG
>JAOTRR010000056.1:7624031-7637181 GCA_028570945.1 Gogo arcuatus
TGTGAAAATCTGATGATGTTTTAGGTCATATTTATGTAGAAATATAGAAAATTCTGAAGGCTTCACAAACTTTCAAGCACCACTGTAGGTCAATAGCAGTATTTTATAATCAATATGCTCCTACTATGTTTACAGTATGCTCTTCCTGCTCTGGAGTGAACAGACTGAACTCATCAGTGGCACTTTTGATTAGCTGAGCACACCTCATTTAAATCAAGAGCATGTTAATCACACTAACTTCAAATCAGGTGTGTTTGGTTTGGAGCAAGGATAGATAGAAGATATACAGGACAGGGGGGCTCCAGGAGGGGGATTGAGAAACACTGGTATAGAGGATAGGTGGACTTATTCTCATTTTGAAATGTCCAGATTATACTTGCTACAGTGTAGCGGCTCAGATTAGGCTGGACCCTCTGCCCAGTATTCCTAAAAAGACAACCCATGGTTAATCAAATGGTCAACCAATGTGGCCTGGGTCTTATCCATAATGGTTGCACTTACTTGGCCTCATCCTCTTCCTCTCTCTCCAATATTGGCCTCCATTGTTCTCCAAATCAAGACTTCTGACCTGTGGCCTATGAATTCTGCGACCAAATTAGCCATAAGTGTTTTCACCTGTGAGGACTGGGTTTGGGTAAGTGGTAAATGGGATTGGCATTTGCATGGAAGTGTCTTCCAAAAGAAAGACAGGGATTTAAGTTTTGAATGATGCGTTCAATGTAGAGATCTGTGTTTAGTGTTTTGCAAAGTTTGTTTTAGAATTGCAAAATGAGTGTAAAGCAGAGAATGTGCTTATGGTTTAACATACCAGGTCAATAGACAGGCTACATGAGTTAGTGATTTCAATAATTGTGCCCCAAGTACTAGTGTTTGTGTCTTAGCAATAGCAAAAAGCTGTAACTTAGTAATTGAGCTGATTGAATGATGAGGTGGTGATGAAGCAAAGTCACTGTTACCACCCTGACGTTGATTATTTTCCTATCACAGCACCACCTGAGTGTTTTATTCCTCTTTTACATAGCAAGTAATATAGACTGAATTTGATGTTGTTTTTGGTTTTGTTGCATTTTGGTTTTGTTGTGTTTTTGTGATTTGTTGTGCTTTTGTGATATGTTGCGCCTGTCAATGCAACTTTTTTCTCACAGGTGCCAGATAATATCACACAATTGTGATTTTTTTTTTCAGTGTGCAAGCAATGAATATAACCTTCCTGAAATATTCTTGTCAGCGGGAACTGACGACTGCAGGAAAATGTCTGAGGCTGAACAGGATAGTGTGCCTGTAGTATTGATGTGGCTTGGTTAGCGTTAGCAGATAACCTAATAAGCGGAAATACAAAATCACGGTAACTCACAATTATGAGATAAAAAAGTCACAATTGTGAGATAAATATGCGTAACATTTTTTTATACATGGCAGAAACCAGCTTCCACAGTTTTGCACTTAAGAGCCACAATAGGTTGGCAGATTGTTTGAGTCAAATTTGGGATGGAGTGCGCATCTCTACATGACTCACTGATGTTCCTGAAATGTAGTCAGAGTTCTCGAGCTTCACTCTGGGCTTTTCACTCCACACACACACATTTTTCGGTGTGAGTCATTTGTGTTCCATCAGATCCACGTTTGCAGATGTGTTTAGTATTTCCAGATTGTTTGCTCTCTCACTGAGCATCTTTTCTTCTCTGTTTGAGCAGCAGTTCTGCGCCAATTTCAATCTCCTTCACAGGACCATACCATCAGATCTTTCTAAATGAGACCTTCAGATAAAAGCTCAAGGCTACAACACAAGCAGAAAACAGCAATCTGTCAGTGCAAACACACTCATCATATCAGATTGCTGGGACTAAAAGGGTACAGAAATATCTCTCTCTCTATTTCCGAGACGTAATTGACAAAGCTTTTTTTGTCATTTCTTTATTCCTCATCTCCAGTTAGTCCACATACAGGTAGCACACACTACAGATGTGATGAAGTGTATTGGGTCAAATTAGGTTAGTTGTCAGTGTGATGAAACAGTAATAAATAGCTCTAAACAGGAACTTTGTAGAACACATTAAATAAGGAATAATACCCTCCATGTCATGCTGTTAGAAAAATAATCAGCCACGGCTTGATGTGATGAAGTGGAGCTACTGTTCCAACCCCAAAGTTGATTATTTTCCAATAATAGCAATTTACCAATGATTAGATGAAGAGCTATAAACCAGTGATTTGCAGCTGCACTACTGTCAAATCTGCTGTTGGAGAAAATGAACACCTTCTGATCAATCACGTGAATTCAACAGCGTTGTGAAACGTATTAGCATGTGACGTAAACCTGTACACCATAAACCAATACACATAAAATAGATTGACTATTATGCTTTTCTAATATTTCAGAGGTTAGGATTAAGTTGTTGCTAGCTATTCTTAGCTAATATTTTCACCAAGGAACATGGGAAAACATTCACTAACTAAAAACAACAGCTTTATTCTTAATCTCTCAAACACTAACTACAGTAGCTATTAGCATTTAGCTAGTTTGTCTGGTCAGAGTTATTATTGTGAGAGCTAATATTTGAGAGATTAAGATGTTGCTAGTTAGCATTAGCTAATATTTTCACCAAGGAACATGGGAAAACATTCTCTAACTAACAACATTTTCACACCTAATGTCTCATATGTTAGTTTAGATATTAGCATTTAGCTAGTTTGTCTGGTCAGAGTTATTATCAAGCTAGCTAACATGAGAGAATAGGAATAAAGTGGCTGTTAGTTAGCCTTAGCTAATGTTTACACCAAGGAACCCAAAAACATTATCTCAGATAAGTTATCTAGCACTTAGCATTCAGCTAGTTTGTATGGTCAGATTTATTACTTTGCTAGCTGTTGCTAGTTAGTTTAGCTAATGCCCTTCCATGTTTCTTGGTTCCTTGCTGAAAGACGAACTAAAATCTGTGTGTGTTTTGAGGCATCTTTTTCTTTTGTGAATCTATCTTGTACTTTTACTTCCCTATTTTTACATAAATCTGAGTTTATATGTAACTTTCCTGCCTTACCGTAAGCGAGAATCAAATAAACGTTTCATAGAGTTACAAGACTGATTGCTATGATTTTGGGTACCTTTATATGCTACAGGGTTCAATTAAAATTTCACTAATTACTGTATTTTTTCAGTGTCCAATGTATAAATGTAGCCCTTGATGACTGACAACACAACACCTACAACACAGTACATTTTATATTAATGCTAAATCCACTCAATGCACTTTGGCTGTTAAACAGACATTATAAGTGCACTGCTTATTTATATGCTAATTCACAAAGGCAATATATCAGGCATTGCTCTTCAGTGGAGTGGAGATGAGAATCCTAGGTGCTTCAGAGTCCTGCTGTTAAAGCATGAGTCTAAAGATGAGGTCGAACTGCATTTTAATATGCACTATTGCATCAAAAAGTGTGGAGGGTCTGTGTTTTATAGCTTTTTCACTGTGGGGGAAAGTTTCATTCTGATGTCTCATGAATTTTAGAAGAAGGATGTAATGCTGAGGGAGCAGTGTGGTGCTATAAATCATTGTGCACAGATGTGAAAATTTCCCCAAAGTTATTTGCTGAAAATTAAACGGCTCAGAATATTAATAAAAGTTATGAGACAAAATAACTCCCAGAACATGATCCAAGCTTACATTCCGCAGTGTTGGAAATTAATCAGTGAAGGTCTCTAAAAGTACTAAAAGAACCTCAGTCTCATTAGTTTTGTCTCTATTATCTTTTTAAATATTCTTTGTTCGGAATCTTGACTCCTCTTTTACTGTTCCAAAAGACTTGTTTTAGTTCTAATCATGGCTGACAATGTAATAATCTCTGAAATTCTGTGGAAATATACCCTACATTATTCTCTCCATTCTCTCATTTCCTTTGTCTGTGCTCATGGAGAACTCTTTACAATTACCTTTATGGCATTTGGCAGATACCCTTATTAAGATTGAGTCTCGGAAGCACTTTGTAGTTTCTATCAAAGCACATCCTCATGCTAGTTCACTACTGGTTTATTTGTTCTTGATTATTGCTTCTTATTGTGTTGGATTCTAGATGTTTTTCATCTAGCCCTGATTTAGTTGGTGAGATATTGCTGCTTGGTGGGATCAGATTAATGGGGTCTTTGATGGTTGGTAAGATTTTTGCTGTTTCATGACGTCTCTTATGGTTGGGTTGTGATTTCTGGTGGTGAGATTTGTCTGCATATCATAATATCTGGCAGATCATAATATCCTTGTTGGTTGACTGTTTGGTCTCTGCTGGTTGGTGAGATTTTTGCTTGTTGGATTATATATGATGTTGATTTGTACATACCTAGTTTTTTAAGTCCAACCCTGATTCTTACTTAATTATTGGATTTTATGGGATTTCTAGGAGCTAGTTTGTGGGATCCCTGGTGGTTGGTAAGATTCTTCCTTGTGGATGTGATTTTTGTGGGTTGGTGAGGTTTTTGCTCTTTGTCTCTGGTGGTTGGAGAGGTATTCCTGGTTGTTGAGGTAACTCTGATGGTTAGTGAGATTTTTGATGATGGTGAGATTTTTGGTGGTTGATCTGCTGATTGATAAGAGTCTTACTGGTTGGTGGGTTCTCTGATCATTAGTGAGATTATTGCTGCTTGATGAGGTCTCTTGTGGTTGTGAGATTTTTTTTTTCTTGGTTGGTTTCTTTCTCATTGGTCAAGTCTAATTGGTGAGATCTCTGGTGGTTGGTCTGGTGATTGTTGCTGATTGGTGATATTTTTGTTTGATGGATTCTCTGGGAGTGAATAAACATAAAGCCCTTGACTTGTACTGTTTTGTTGTATTAACTCCTTTCTAACTGGGATTTTAGCTTAATAGTATTTTTAGATCTTGAATTATTTGTAAAACCACTAGGATATGTTTTGGTGGAGATTGTAAAGCACTCCTGTAACTCACTATGGATAAGGGTGTCTGCCAAATTCTGTAAATGCCATATTCTGGAACTTTGAGAGTTATGCTGTTTGTTGGGGTCTCTGGAGGTTAACTGGGGTCTTGGGTGGCTAGTGGGGTCTCTGATGGTGATGTTGGAATGTAGTTGTGCTTGTTTTTAAATCCAGCTCTGATCCTGTTCATGCATTTTTTTTTTATTGTTGTTGGTGAGATACCTATGGTTCTGGTCTTGAAACACTGAATCTCCTGATGCTTATGGCCCATAAATGCTCGGTAATAAATTATGCATGTAAAGCTACCACAGAGGAAAACTCTAATTCTCTTCTTTGTTCCTCCATACCCCTACACTATGATGTTTTTTTTTTTGAAAGATAGAGAGAGAGGACTTTATTTCAGTATGTCAGGGCAGTTTGCTCAAGGTTGATTTCGTGTGACACTGTTTCTATCTTTGGTTTGACTTTAATAAGCCACCTCTCAAATCTCAGTGACACTGTCTGTGGCTGTTTGACATTGGTTCTGTCTGGCTGTCAGGTTCAGTGTTGGACCACTTCGATGAGGTAATTGCATCTGTTACACCTGACACCTTCCTGTATATAAAACATAGAACATGTACTACATAGCAAGATCTCCAGGGTTCACTTTATGTGGGCAGCGTTTATTGATGTGTCACAGAATTAAGTGTGAATTTAACACTATAGGTCTTAATGATTGTTAATTTCTTCACTAAGAGAGACAAGCCTGAGTTCCACAGTGTCCATACAGTGTGTGTACCAGAAGCTACTTAGATTTTGTTCAAGCATTTTTTATGAATTTGTTTTGACATATGATCTGAAATTATGACCCAGCATAAATCGAAATGTTCACACTCCATGTACCTTATTAGACTTGTTTTGCCTGTGTGAATTTGACACTGTTTAGCATATCTGAATCATATTAGTGTGTCAGGTTACTATAGGTAAAGCTGTATTGCACAACAAGACAGCATTAAAACACTCTGAGCTGAGCCCCACTACATAATTCATGTTCATGTTTCACTGATTTTGAATCGACTCTCTTCAGTTCAATGTGGCAGCATTCATTTCATGCATTGGTGTGCTTTTCTGGAATGTTTAAGCCCTGTTTGGTATGGGTGTTACATAAGAGCTGGTGTGTAGGGTTCATACTGCGGTTGCACTTATTTTCCTTCATGCTGCCTGCATAGACAGAAAATATCATAATGTATCCAGGTCATACACATCTCTCTTTATGTATTCATTACCTGAGTGTTTGCCTAGCTTCAGTTTTATTCACAGCTAAATAATGCACTCAAATGTCAACAAGATGGACCTTTCAGATTTTAGTCTGTATTTAGTGTGAAGATGCACAGTAAGTAATCAACACTGAAATTGGGCAGACCCCAAGATCAACACAAAGTGCTGCTCCTACAGTTGCATTTTCACCCATATCAGAAATTACAGTGCAATTCTGACCTTGAACATGATTTATAAATATCACCTTATAAAATATTTCTTTGCAGGAATCATGCACACTATGAATCTGTGCATGTTATGAACATCTCTGAATTTTATATGGCCAATTAATTATTTCCATAAAACTGTTACATACTGAAATGTAGCTTGACCAGAAGAGTAAATAATTGTTTTAACCAGACAAGTGGAGAAAGACATTTTTACTTGTACTTTAATGATAAGGGAATTTCCCACGGTTGAATAATAGGGTTGAATAAAATTTAGCCTACCTAGCAGGAGCCAGAACTTTGGCAATACAAAGCATTGGATAACCACCAAATTTAGAAATGGCATTCATTTGTGAAAGTCTATGCAGAAACTGATTACCCTATCTGGCTTGGACACAACTATTATAGAGCCATTGTTGCCTCTCCAGAGCCTGGAGCAAATTCTCCTAGAATAAGTGACCCATTGTGTGGAGTTTTGCTTGCAGGTCAGGGATATACTGACACTCGACCATCCTCGCATCTTTCTTTTTAATTGCATCCATCACACTTCTGGGCTTCTGCACAAATAATAATTAAATAGGGGAATAACCTGTGGAGACCTGGGGCAGCTCCTGGACTTCAAATTATTTATCCCAATTCCAAATCATTATGTATGAACTTAAAAGTCACATTTTAGAATCTTACTAAAGCGCTCCACTAAACCATTGGTTTGGGAGTAGATGCTAGGATCTCTGCTTGTTTGGTAGCTTGCCCAGAGAAAAATCAAGAATGACTAAATGTTGCTTCCTCCACTCTCCAGAGAATGATTCCCTCTTTTCTTGAATCTAGACATTTTTTTCAGAGTAGTGTCCATTTGTACGAGTAAACAGTGTGATACCAGAGCTTGGGAGATCATGGTAAGCCTCATAGCGTTTGTCTTTATTTTTTTACCCAGCTTTATAGCAGGGTGGTGCCACACCAGGCAGTGGTCACAGTTCATGGATTTGATCTTGAGTTTGGGTTGGTATCTGTGTAGAGTTTCAGTTATTTTCCCAGGTCAATGTGGGTTTCCTCACGGTTCTCCAGTTTCCTCATACATTCCAAAACAGACTGATAGGTGGATTGGCTGCACTTCATTGCCCCTAAGTGTGAGCAAGTGTGCCCTGAAATGAATTGGCATCCCAGGATAGGTTCTGGCTCCATCGTAGCTGTAGGTAGGGGCAGCACCGTGGTGCATGGGCTAGCACTGTCACCTCACAACAAGAAGGTTCTGGGTTTGAACCTTGCAGATGACTGGGGCCTTTCTGTGTGGAGTTTGCATGTTCTCCTTGTGCTTATGTGGATGTGCTCCAGTTTTCTCCCACAGTCCAAAGACATGTGGTCAACTGGCTACACTAAATTGTCCATAGGTGTGAAGGTGAGTGTGGATGGTTGATTATCTCTGTGTTAGCCCTGCGATAGACTGGCGACCTGCCCAGGGTATACCCGTCCCCTCGTCCAAAGTCAGCTGAGATTGGCTCCAGCTTCCCCTGACCCTAATGGATAAGTGCTATAGATAATGGATGGATGGATAACTGTACCTAATTTCCATCCTCTACATAAAGTAGACCTTGCAAATCTTTTGACAGCACCTAACCTTTACATGCCGTGCCTCCTGCTGCACACAGTTGGAATATATGAATTATAAGATATCCACATTTATCTAGTTTCAATCTTATCAGCACAAGAAAAAGATGCATTTGAACAGGCAAATTGAACAGGGTTGAACGCAAGATCTCTTAAAACATGGAAAAAAGTTGGCATTTGGAAGTTCCAGAGCTATTTTAAAGTTTGTGTGAGATTGGATTTGCTGACCCTTTACAAGCACTAACCACACTCTATCATCCTGAGTGGATGGTGTTATTTATTATTATCAAGGACCACTTAGTAAATTAGGACCCTGTATACAACCTGGAACAAAATAATTGCTCCTGTGACCACTCTGATTCTCGTTTAATGAACCAAACACAAATAATTTACTCTCGGCTATTAATCAATGCTGAGCACAGTTACGGATTCATACCAGTTTATCATAGGGAAGGCAAATCTAATGCACCCAGATAATATTTATTGCTAATTGAATTTGAAGGGACTCTACTCTTTTAACAGTCTAAATCAATCCATAACTAAATGGACAGACTGGAGGCCTTTAGTCCACTGATAATCTCCTGGATAAGTACTAATATACCATTAATGCAACAGAGTGTCTTGGAAATGTCATTGCTTTTAGTTCATCGTCTCTACTCACTGCAGTTAAATCAGTTATAAAAATCAATTTAATTAATCTATATTTATGTTGTTCTCATACACAATGAATCTGGTTAAAGCTTCAAAACCTTCTAATGAGACTGAAAAATGACTCATTTAATTCATATGCATCATGAGAACTCTTGTCTCTGTGTTTATTTCGATAAACAGGAGATGGTTTGTTGTTCTTGTCTTCCAACAGCGTTTTTGCGGCTGAAGAAGTGATTGACAGTAGAGAGTCCTTCTTATTTCAATTAGTCTCTCTGTGCCACTGGATCGCTGGTGCTAAAGGATGATGATGCGTTTTTCTCTTCAGAGCTAATTGTGTTTGAATCCCATCTAATAAATCTGCACTATTCCCAAAGCTGCAATGTAATTAGACGTCGGCTAAAGTGGGCCAGCCATTGTCCTAGTAAGACTGTAACATGCTTTCTCAGATGAGACAAGAGACACTATAAAAGATACATTAGGAAAAAATGCATGAATTAGAGGATTAAAGCTCATTTGCATTTCAATTCGCATGCGTTAAATAGGATCTAACGTTAATTAGATTCCAGACGGTTGTTTTTAGATGTTTTGCTGAATCATCAAGCATTATACAGAAATTCTAATAAGCGAGAACAATTTTGTTTTCACAATCAATGAAGTTGTAAGGAAACCAATGAGTACAGGCCCCACCCCTCTTCCCACTCATAATCTTTTGTCATTTTTTCATACTAGATATCTTGATATTTTACCCAGGATGATCTGGTTCTGCATGCGAAGAGCATTGCCTATTGAATTCAAGTAATCAGGACAGAGTAATAATAAATAAAACACTCTGATAATAATTTTGTCTTTAGGAAGCTCCCCTTATATCTTTACTTTTTCTTTTCTTTTTTTCACTCTACTGTATCCATAGATTAGTTTTTAAAGAGTCCTCCATGGAGATACGTGGGCTGAAATGTGCTTCAGTGTTTGCCTTTCAGAAGTCTGTCTTTGTTTACTGGACGGTAAAAATGTGGGTGTTTTTGTATACGTTAACCAATTTCTGATGTGGGAAGGCGGTGTGTGTTGGCAGTTAGTTCAAGAGGAAGGCGTTACTCATCGTCTCTAAACAGCACTTAGTCAATTAGGGCTCAGAATAAAAATCAGAGACAAAAATAGATTGTGGTTCAGCAGAGATTTCACTTTCAGCTATGCATCTGGAGCTTAGTGATTTTTTTTAACTGAAAATTAGTTATGACATGGTAAAGCAACAAATCCCAAATGACTGGCTTGAAGTATTCCTGGGACCAATCTTATGGCATGTGTAGCAGACTACACGTCTCCACTTCCCCACTGAGAGATGATAGGAAACTGGAAAACCCAAAGTGGACTCTGGTTCTGTGCTACCAGCAATTTTACTTTGTAGAAACAGACAATACTATTTTTTTTCTCAGTTGTCATGGTCTCTTATCAAAAATTGAACCTTCATGCATGTTAATTTTTTTCATTCTTTGACATATTTCATTACAGTTCAAATTGCCCTTCTGAAATGAAGAAGTAATTAGGAGTATGCTATAATAAATCAGCTCAGGTTTTAAGCACTGGTGAATTTAGATGCAGTCATTTTCTTAATAACGTGGTGTTCGAATATGATTAAAAAAACATAATCATGTATAAAGTATAATGACTGTCAGTATGAGGTATGGATTCTGCATTTAAATGTACCTTGTGCAAAAAGTAATGCATTTTTAATTGTATTGATTTCATATTTTACCAGTGACACCCTCAAACTATAAAATATACAACCCCAAATCAGAAAAAGATGGGACAGAAGGCTGAAATTGAAATTAAAACTGAAAACAATGATTTGGAAATAATCTTTGACCTGTACTGCACTCAAAACAATATAACAACACATTATTTGATGTTTTACCTCATTACTGCATTCATTTTTTTTTTTATTTGCATTTTTCATACCATCCCAACTTTTTCTGATTTGGAGTTGTAGAAATAAAAGTTTGTCAATACAGAAAAATGGCTGTATTTAAGGATTTATAGTACACCAGGGTTGAATTTTGGATTCTAACGTGTACTACCACCAAAGTAATCATTCGCTTGAAGTTTGTTGACTGAGCCGACACGTTCTAGCTTCGCCTCTATGGTACCCTTGAACTATCAGTTTTATCAAAGTTTCTACTGTATAGCATTGTTCACCATCTCAGCACTATTGGAGCAATGTCACATTTCTACTGGATTTGCAGGCAGCATCATTTGAAATGGCATCCTGAGATATACTTTATCTGATCCTGATAGCCATCAGGAAGCAGATATCGACAAAGAGTGAGTAAATAGATATTAGAACAGTATTTGCAAAGGAAGAGGATGATTTTTCCACCCACTCAGATCACTTCCCTGGATAATCGCTTCTTTAATACAATTCCTGCTACACTGAGAGAAGGAAAGACTTGACCAAGGTGAAAAATCTGTGAAGCAGTCTTATGCCTAGATCAAACTATATGATATTTTTGTCTTTCACAATGGCCACCATGTCAGATTAGGCAATCATAGTGCCATACATTTTTGCCTTGTCTTGGTCAGGAAACTGGCAACACTACAAGTTTGACCCCAACCAATTATTGTTCACGTCCTTGCATGTCGTCAGGGAGGAGGATCAAGAAATTGTCAATCATGGCTACAGAAGGAACATCAAGGAACATGTAGGAGTTGTCAAACTAGGTGAGAAAATACAAAAAATTCTGACGTGAGACTTTTCATGGGGTGTCCCAGATACCACATTTCTGTTCCTTGATTATGCCACACTTCAAGGCCTGTTGATCATTCCTGATGCTCATGTTCATCATCGGGAATTCATGTAGTCTAAGCCTGGCATTATACTTTACTTTTTTTTTTTTTTTTTTTTAACTAGATTTTACTAATCATGCCTTTTAAGAAAACTTGTGTGGATTTGAATATTGAAAGTGGCTGGTGGTGATATTAGGTGTGATATCAATAGCTTGCCATCAAAAGTATTATTACTGATCAGGAAGCACTGCATGAATCTACACTCTGGGCTAGAAAGAAATCAGCTTCAGCTTGGCTATTTGCTTTTTCATACCATTCTGTGTGTTATTTTGTGATGTTTTATTGTTTGATTTTACACAAAAAAATCCAAAGTAATCTGTTTTAACATGTTTCTTAACAAATAACCTGATGCAAATACAGTATGATACGATTCTATTAACAACAGGGGAGCTTAGCCCTGCTAGCGCATTTATACCAGCCACCATTGTTTAAATAACTCTATATATCGTTTGTGTCATTTTAGCATCTGAGAAAGATGACACACTTTAAACGGAGTCATTATCAGACTGGTTAATTTTAATTTCAAACATTATTTTCATACTGAGAATGCATCATGTGTTGTAGTCATTAGAACAAAACTGCCAAAATGAAGCGTAATTATGTAGCACATCATTGTAATTATTCATGCATTAATTTGTGACACCTTGATTGCTCCTGAGAGAGAAAGAGGGCTTTGAGTGTGATGGATAATGCTCAAATCAATCACAGTGAAATCCACAATGTGATTTGAACTAAGTCAAAGTAAAAATAAATAAATAAATAAATAAATAAAAAGCAATAATTGCTGCCCAAGCAAAGCCCAAGTTAGTTTTAATTGTGCAGTTGGTAGAGGAAGTCGATGTCATTTCCACTCCTGGACTCTGTAAATAAAATGTCCTGCATGTCCCTGAGTGTGTCATTATCCATTGTGTCTGCACTACTCCACTTTTCCTCCCACTTCTGCTCCCCCCATCCGCATCTTCATCTATATCCATCTCAAGACATGTTCCTGCACTCCCTCTGGTTTGACCTCCTGTTCTATCTACCTGCGTTTGTGTGTGTGTGTGTGTGCTCGCTTTATGACCTTGTGGCATATTGAGCTGGTTTGTCCCGTCACACATACTCATACTGGTTATTATTTCAGAAGTCCAGTCACAGAACAGGAATGATAGTGACTGAAAGGTTGTGAGTTCAGATAATACGACTGCAACTGTCAAGTCTTTGAGCAAAACCGTTAACCTTTAGCTACCCGGCTTTGTATTTAGATCGAATTCGGCCTTGGTTAAAAAGATAGAATGCAGACTGAATCCTAATTAGCTTCAACATCATTGCATGTCTAACGTGGAGAGATTTATGGTCCAGATTTGTGGGCGGGGCTTAACATATTTAAGCACAGGTTTACTTTCATGTAGAATTCCCAACCATTGATTAATTGCAAACATCATTAATTGGGGGTGTGGCTTAAATTATAATCACTGGTTTGCTTTCACATGGGATTTCCAAGCACTGATCAGTTGCTCAAATGGGGGTGTGGCTTAAATTATAATCATAGGTTTACTTTCATGTAGAATTCCCAACCATTGATTAATTGCTCAAATTATAATCACAGGTTTACTTTCATGTAGAATTCCCAACCAGTGATTAATTGCAAACATCATTAATTGGGGGTGTGGCTTAAATTATAATCACTGGT
>JAOTRR010000056.1:7840315-7850709 GCA_028570945.1 Gogo arcuatus
AGAGAGAGAGAGAGAGAGAGAGAGAGAGAGAGAGAGAGAGAGAGAGAGTGTTTCAATGCGCTATGATGTCTTATATATATATGAAAGTTCAGAAGGAGTGATTATGGCTCATCTGAGATGGTGTAAAAGTTCAGAAAATGGTGTGTGTGTGTGATTGCTTTTGATTTCTGTAGCCAATTGCAGGCACTGGCTCCAGAATTGGGGGATGAGCAGTTTTACTTCTGTCAGCTCAAGACTCCAATGTTGTAAATGGAGAAAGTCATCAACCTTTGAAAAATTCAACATTTAGAAAAATGTTTTTTTTTAAATCAGGCCAACCGCTGCGTTCTTCCTTGCGTTAATATGATTCCGAGCCGAGTTCATTAAGACTGCTTTCACATGTGCTGTATGTTTTTTGTTCTGTTTGAACAGAACCCTGGTGTGTTCTCCACCTCAGTGCGGTCCTTTAGGCAGGTCAGAGCACAGCAATTGCACTCGTCTGAGCGAGGTGGTACTCAGTCCGCTCCCAAGTGAACTCTAGTGAGCAAGTGATTCGAGTCTGAATCGACTCGACTGCAGGAAGTGAATCAGACATGCCATGTGTTTTGAGTTGCATCTTTTTGGTGGTGTTTGTTGTTGGTGGTTCGTTTTGGGAGTTGGGGTTGTAACAATATGCTAAATGATAGTTTCATGAACATGGTTTTCATAGTTTTCTTTAACATCTACCTCCCACAGGGTTATGCTAACATTACTCATTTGTATTAGCATTTCTACGTTAGTTTTTTTCCTCTCAGTTTGTCCATAACTCCCATGTGGTCATGATTCAGCCTCTGTTTTTCTCTCTCTCTGTCTCTCTCTTTCACACACACACACACAAACACACACACAGTGATTATGCGCTTATTAGGCTATTAAGTCCATTTCAGAGTCATCTGCATGAAATGACTTTCGAACACTGGTATTAAATATGTGCTTGTCAGTTTCAGTCAAGGAGGTGTGGCCTACGTGCCTGTTAGTTACACTGAAGGAGGCATGGCCTTTGTGTTTATGAGTCACAGTGAAGGAGGTGTGGCCTCTGTGCATATCATTCACAGTGGAGATATGGCCTATGTGCTTGTCAGTTTCAGTGAAGGAGGTGTGGCCTATGTGTTTGAGTCACAATGAAGGAAGTGTAGCCTATGTGCATGTCATTTACAGTGAAGGAGGCATGGCCTTTGTGTTTATCAGTTACAGTGAAGGAGGTGTGGCCTGTATGCCTGTCAGTTACAGTGAAGGAGGCGTGGCCTTTGTGTTTATCAGTTACAGTGAAGGAGGTGTGGCCTATGTGAATATCAGTGATAATGGAGACATGGCTTGTGTGCATGTCAGTTACAGTGAAGGAGTCGTGACCTTTGTGTTTATCAGTAACAGTGAAGGAGGTGTGGCCTCTGTGAATATCAGTGGCAATGAAGGAGGTGTGGCCTCTGTGCATGTCAGTTACAGCGAAGGAGGTGTGGCCTATATGAATATCAGTGACAATTAAGGAGATGTGGCCTCTTTGATTATCAGTTACACTGGAGGTGTGGCCTATATATGTATCACACTAAAGGAGGTGTGGCCTGTATGTTTTACAGTCAGAGTGAAGGAGGTGTGCCCTCTGTGCCAGCAAGTTTGTTGTGGTTTTTGTGTTTGGAACTTCCAGTAAAGTAGGCATGAAGTAGGTGTGGTCACCATGTTTATCAGGCCCAGTGAAAGAGGTGTGGCCTCTGTTAGCATGCATTAGATCAGTGTGTCAGTGTGATCTCATGTGCACACACACACACACACACACACACACACACACACTAAAATAAAATAAAACACTGCATGTTTTACTGCTTTGCTTCTAGAACACACTTCAATCCAACACGTGATTAAAACACGACTCCAACTGGGAAAAACTGGAGTATAAATTATTATCTACATTATTGATTATATGTGGCATCAAATTCTCCAAGCTATTTATCCTGAACTTCAGTGCTAAGTGAAAAAAGCTCCATGTAGCTCCATTTTTGCTTGGCTGAAACAGTTTGTCGTGTAGAAACCGAGTGGCAAGATGGTGAGAAAGCAATAACGTGACCTTGGTCTGCTAAAACACTGACAAGCTACTAATAAAACTGGATGACTCTGGATTTTAGTGTGACACGGAGAAGCAAACCTGCTCAGCTGTAATTCTGAACAAACAGTATTCCTGTAATAAACTCCGATAACACTTAACAAGCATATTCACTTCCACATAACTAAATGGTAAGGTTAGGGATAGGGGCGGGGTTAGTGTTTATACAACACTGATATAGAGTGCATGTGTATATAAAATAAATTACAGTATAATGTGATTACAGAAAAAGACATGCACTTTCAAATAGTTTCGGCCTTTAAGATTAGCATAGCATTGTTTAGTTGTGTTAATCTTTTCCTGATGCCAGGCCTAAACAAGAAATGAGTCTCATTCCGAGTTTCTGTTTTATCTTAGGTGACGACAGTAGATGGCACGAACCGTGAACTCAATCCATCCACATGCCATTTCTTACATCAACAGCATGGAGATTTTAATGAACTTTGGTCATGCTTAAATGCCTCGTAAAAGCTATTGTAATTAACAGGCTGGAGTAAATAGAATAAAACTTCATCTGTAGCTCTTGTGCGTTTGCCCTCGTGTGTTACACAACCGTGTGTGTGTGTGTCAAAAGAAGTAGTCAAGCATCTTTACAAAGTCAAAGCTGTGACTGATTCTATTCATTACAGGGACCCATGGTCATCACGCACACACACTGCCACTTTATGATAAGTGGTGTGCTGAAGCTTTAAACCATCCAAGAAGCTTCATTTGGCTCTCTCGGACCACCAGACAGCGTTGATCAATCGGACGAGGAAACGGCGAACATCACTCAGCGCTCTTACCCTTTTCCTCTCCCCTGAGTCGAGCTTAACGTTGATCTGATATTCGGGTGGGAGAGAGAATAAAAATGAAGCCAAGCATTCAGCCGAATTAATGAGGCTGCCAAAAACGCCCCAGACCTCTTAAGCGATTGCCTATTCGGCGATTCCAGACGGAGATAAGCCAGCACATACACACACACACACACAAATGAAAAGAAAAAAAAAGAAAAACCATTCACGTTAGTGCCAACGGTTAAACAATATGAATCGACGCTGTCTGGGTGAAACGCTTAATGATGATAAAGTGCAAACTGAGACATTAGGATCCACCCAGACAAAATCCACCAAACTCCTCCACGTTGGCCGCCGGCGGGCAACAATTCTCCGAGCTCAAAATTGGGTCTGATATCTGACGCAAATGGCTTGGCATAAAGCAAAAGTCCTCCAAAGCTGCTCTTTATCATGCAGCTGATTGCGACATTATTCATAAAAAGCACGCCGGGTCATTTTCCATCGCCTGTGTAGAAACTTTCTTTCCAGCCAGTTTCGCCCTTATCCATTAAAAATCTAATAACTCCTGGTGTTCAGAATCCGGCACAGGGTGCAGCAACATGTCCTCGACTTTACATCTATTTCCATTTGCACTTCAAAAAATAAATACCCTGCTGCCGGCACCATTTGATGTGTGACGGAGGTGTTTATTCGCCACCATGCAGGAGTTCTGGATAGCAGTGTCGACGCGGCACCTTGGCCCGAGCAAACTCCAGTACTGCTGCTAATTGCAGACCACAGCTCTGCTGTTGAATATGCATTAAGTTTCTCTCTCTCTCTCTCTCTCTCTCTCTCTCTCTCTCTCACTGTTGCTTCTAGGTGCTTTAATAAGCCTCTGTCATTAGCAGTTTCCACACTGTTTGCATCCTGAGAAGGTTCTTGTAAAAGAAATCTCTAAAATATGCGTTACATATTTAGGTCCTTCAGTTTTGCGCCTTCAGTGAAGCTACGAGGCTGATGTAGTTATCAGTTAATATTGTACAAGCTGTATGTGAAAATCATCATATACATGCACTGATTATTTCAAAAAACCTATATGTCATGAAGATCAAAAGTCAAAGTCCCTCCCATGCCAGGACCTGGTCTTCCCAGTACTAACTAGGCCCTTGAGGCACATTGGGCAGTGCTGATCTCCATTTCCGTAGCCCTCAGCTTCTCACATCGCTAGGGTTACAGTGGGGGGTCATTCCTTTGGTAACTGTGAGAGTTTGATTCCCTACTCGCATCTGTATTGCAGTGTGCCTTGCCAGAAGCTACCATTTTTATGATGGTCTTTGGTATGACCCAACCACGAGTAGAACTCACGATCTCCCAGTCAAGAGGTGGACATGCTACCCACTAGGCCAGCTCACAGTATGGCATGAAGATATCATGTTAAAAATGCAGATAAGTACATACTGTACTTTTAATATATATTAAAACTACAACAGTGGCCATTTTGAATGCAGAATTGCTTTATTAACTAATCGTTATCATTTCTATAACAACAATTTACATAAGGGCGCACCGCAATAATCTAAGATTACAGTACTAATAAACAAATGAACAACTGTTTCTAGCTTCAATAACGAAGTTCCACTACATAACGAAGTTACGAAGTTAAATGTAACTATAAATAGATGAAAGCGTCCGATGTGCTACTTGTTAATAAATAAACAATTGCATTCATTGGTTAGTTGAGGACATTTTGACATGGTGCATTTTGTTCCTTATAATATGTGTGCTAACAGAAATTCCACTTATCAACAAGTTTACAACAAAATTCTTCATTTCACTTACCTCATTAACGCCATCCTCTGGTCATAAATATTTGCCTTTGATTCTAAGAAACATCAGAGTCTTCTCGAGTCAGATTCCAGGCTCTTCAGTGACTTCATATTGGATGAGTTCTTCTTCAAATATGCTCACGGCTCAGCGCAGCATGTATTTCTGTATGTCCTCATTCTGAACTGCAGCAGCCATCTTGGACTGTCGACGATCCTCTCCGCTGCTGGAGCCTTGTGAAATATTCATCACAAGTTGTATTCTGCCACTCACCTTTTTTTTTTCTTTTTGTTTTTCCAAAAGACTCAATTGAGATCCATCCCAACCTTCCCCGGCTTCACTCTGTTTTGCTGATGGAGGAGGAAAAGTAGCTCTGCTGTGTAGCGAACGCTGCCATTTTTCACCCACTCATCTGTTTCACTGTTTTTCCATCCCTGGGCTGAAGCTAAGCCTCATTTTTTTTTTTTTTTTTTCCAGTGGGTGTAATGACAAATACGCGCATTAAATATTGAATAGCCATGAAGTTACAGAAGCAGCTTGAGATCTGATGAGGATGGCAGCATGGCAGTACATCCCTGACATGTTGCTTTAGCTTCCAAGTCCATGACATCTTCTGAGTATTTCATTTGGTGCAGTTATTTAAGAGGATTAGGTCTGAGAAAGGCTGGGACTGTGCTGTGCTATAAACCTTCACAGAATTCAGAAAAATGTGGCATGTTTTTTAGTCAAGTGAATTGAACTGGCCTTTGTGGCCTTTTTTTTTTTAAGTGTCATGGGTGTTTCGGGCTGACGTTCAATGCATTTGTAGTGAAACAAAGAATAGGCTCTTTGGTTTTGAGGCTGTTTTAAGTCTGTTTATGAGGTCAAGGAAAGTATTTTTCATGTGTGTGAAGAAAAGGCAGGACTGAGGTGACTGATAAATGATGATAGATGATGTATAAATGTAGACGTCCACCAGCGTTAGTCATCGATGTGGAGCCAAATAAAAATCTGCAAAATGTGGATTTATTTTCTTCACAGCATAAGCTTTGCTCATTTCCACTTCTTCCAGAACCTGCTGGGCGGTCTCAAAGACACATACACACACATACAGACATATAAACAGCAGTAATCAAATACCTGCAGTGTTCTTTTCCCCTCATTTGTCAGAGAGACGAGCGTCATCAAATGTATGTTGAAAAGCCTACAATTTGCAGGCAAACAGTTATAATTGGCCACATTCTCTGGTTGTCAACATTCTGCCAAAAAACTAGCACCATTTCAAGAGCTCTGCCTCCTGAACATTGAATTTAATTCCAATCAGCATCCATTGTGAGCTTCCAAGGGTTAGCAGTGCAGAGCTCCATCGGAAGCCCTCGGAATTATCGCCTTCTACTCAAGTGCTCTCTCGCTTTCCATAACAAATAGGATCTGCATGTGTAGCGAGCGAGAGATGCATGACAGCAAATTATACACGCACCTCTTACCAGTTATTATCCTTTTCACCTGTATGGCTTGGGGGGTTTGAATCGAGCAAAGCTATAAGTGTTTCTAATGGGCACTTATTTAAAGCAAGCACCACTGAAATTGTGATTGACTGAAACATTGTATACCCAGTTCTATTACCTCTGGGAAAATTAAAGGTATTGTTCAGCACCTCAAAGAAAAATATCTGAAAAACAGCTTAGACCACCAACAAGAATAGTGTAATATACAGTAAGGTGGTCACAAGCACGCATCCAGGAAAGTCATGATATTTGCTTCAGCAAGAGATCTTGGTGTCAATAAGTTTTTGGTAGTTGATAATCACTGCAAGGTTGGGATCATGTGAGGGTCTGTGCTGGTTTCTTCAGTGTGGTTTACTTGCTTTTTTTAAAAAGAAATTTAAAGTGTATAGGAAAGCTGACTGAGGCATGAAGTAGGGAGTGTATTCCAAGGCCAGCAATTTTTGCCAAACATTGCCTAGCATATGTTTCCCCAGACAAATTAGTCAAGATGTTGAGTTGATGCTGAGTGATTTTGGAATGATCCTGTTGAAGTGGAATTGACGCAATGGTGTTTAGTTGATAGTGTCAAATTGTAACTGTTGAGTTGCTGGTATCTAGTTTCTGCTGTCGAGTTGATGCTCTTCAGAGGATTGAAATGATGAACAACATTTGGTTTTCCTGGATGATGTACATCCTTCCAGCCATTCTCTATACTGCTTATCCATCAGGGTCATGGGGGAAACTGGAGTCAATTCCAGCTGACTTCAGGCGAGAGGCAGGTCGCCAATCTATCGCAGGGCTAACACCGAGACAAACATCCATTCAGTCACATTCACGCCTATGAGCAATTTAGAGTAGCCACTTGACCTAATACGAATGTCTTCGGACTGTGGGAGGAAACCAGACCACCTGGAGGAAACCCACACAGGCACAGGGAGGACATGCAAACTCTGCACAGAAAGGCCTCAGTCGGCTGTGAGGTCCAAACCCAGAACCTTCTTGCTGTGAGGCAACAGTGCTAACCACTGCACCACCGTACCACCCGGAAGACATACGTTCCCCAGTTAAAGTCCCAATCCAGTATCATATGATGACGACTATCAGTGCCCCTCACCTGAAAGAACTTGCCTTAGCCAGACCAGGATTATATGTCACATCTTACAATATTGAATATGTGGTCAGACTCTGAAAGAGACCAAAAGATAGCTGGTTATATCATCAATAGGCCAGCAGTGGGATCAGCAGTTTCTTAATCTACATACCAACACCCTTGATTGCTCTGTTTTTGCCAAATTAAAATTCTTGAGTGAGTTACCAAAATACCAAAACCGGAACGATTTAGTTGTTAGGAATAGAGCGAGAAAAGCATGACACTGTATAGAGGATTGGTGTTGAAAAGCACTGGTTTAAATGACTATGTATGAGAGAGAATCATTATCTAGTAGGATGCTGTTGATGACAGTCAAAATTGGCTGAACATACAGTAGTATCGTTAAGTGTTAAGCTCTCCACAAGTGACTCCTTCCAAAGCAATATATATCCCCAGCACAAAAGCAGAGAAGCCATCATGATTGGGCAGTAATTCAGTACACTACCATGATGGTCAAGTGGAATCTACTGGAAAAGAACAAAGTTGTTTATGCGAGGAACATCAAGGGTGCAATTGTCTGTCCTTGAGCAGCAAGCTCCTGCTGAGATGCACAGGAGCCATGGCAATTGAAAATAAATTTCTTTCTATGATTGGACTGTAAATAGCCTTGTGCTATTATCTCCCCACAATCATACATGATATGAACCCAGAACAGCAAGTGCTCATGTGAAGCAAAGCAATGAAGAGCAGAATCTCATGGTGACACTTTGCCTTTGGGTCCTTTGGGTTTGAGACAAGGCAGGTCAGCAGGGAAAAGAATTTGTTCAACTGGACACATACAGAGGCATGCAATCTAACAGAAATGACTAATAGGCAAAACTTTTTATTTCTTATTGTACTTCTTTCTAACTTGCTACCAGAGGTGGAACCTAATGAATTGGATCTGTTCTCACTGCAATACTATAATGCTACATTTTGAGTACAACTGGACCATAGTGCTTTTTTCATAATACAAATAGCATTTCAGCAAATGAATGGTCTCTTAATGGTGTGATATTCTTTATCAGGTTTTGTACCCAAGTGAATTATCACTACAATGGCAGTACTTTAATGCAAGTCAGAACATTCCAGCTTTCCACCACGGACTTCTATTTTATTTAGCTTCCTTTGTTTGCTATATACAATTGTTTGCTAACTATTTAGTGTATCAGTAATCAGCACACCATTAGGTATCATGTGGTGTATCCAAAGGGAATCACACTTTTGACACCAAAAGGCAAAAAAAATGATGCACTCCCTCTTCTAGTGGTAAAAGTCAAGAGAATAGAACCCTGAGACTATATATTAAGCGAGCTAGCAAATAGCCATTAGGTCTTTTTTTTTTTGGTTGACCAATGTAAAGGCACAATGGCAACATTTCTCTCAAATACACTATATGGACAAAAGTTTGTGCAGCCCTTACCTTTATACTCATATGTGCTTTTTGAACATCCCATTCCAGATTTAGTCCCTCTTTGCTGTTATAATAATCTCCACTCTTCTGAGAAGGCTCCACTAGATTTTGGGGCATGGCTGTGGGGATTTGTGTTCATTCACCCACAAGAGCATTAGTGAGGTCAGGCACTGATGTTGGGCAAGGAGGCCTCAGGTGTAGACGGCATTCCAGTTCATCCCAAAAGCATTCAATGGTGATGAGGTCAGGACTCTTCAAGGACCTCAGGGTCTTCATGGAGCTCGCTTTGTGCACAGGGGCATTATCATACTGGAACAGATTTGGCCCAAATTTGTGGCAACCGTTGGGGAACACCCAGATATTGGTGTGATGGTCAGGTGTCCACAAACCTCTTTGCCAAGAAAAGACTCATGACAGGATAGAATCAACTGTACCGACTGATCTGTGCACTGCTATATCGAGAAACTAATCACAGCTCAAACTATCGAAAATGTTTTACTTCTGAATTGGTGAACACAATAAGAAGGAGCTGTGCATCAACTTGGAATCAACTAAACCTAATCAACTCAACATTATTAAGCCAAATGCTGTTATTCTGCCCTAATAAGGTATAGCTTCCTGTTTATACCTTGTATATCAGATCCAGAAGAAGTTGGTTTTCTGGCTAGATTTGGAGAACCTGTCATAAAATGGACAACCAACTATATTTCATATACAGCAATAAAATTCACAAAAGCAGCAAATATTTTTTGTGCTGCAACTTTCCAGTTCCAATGTCCTTTGCTAGCCATGAAGGTATACAGTTATATTTGTATCTTCTTTACCAAACTAGATAGAGGCCACCTTTAAAAAAAAAAAAAAAGTTAAAAGGTGATTTGAAGGCTATGAATTTTTCAGAAAACTCACTTTGGTATTCTGTCATGAGCAGGAGGTTATGGGTCCTCATGTGGAGAGAACGCACCTGAGCCAGAGACAATTTCCAATCTCTGGGCTTGCATCCTTGGAGTGCCCTCTCTATCAATCCCTCTCTGCAGCCTCTCTATCAATGGCACAAAACAGTGCAGAATTGCAAGCGTAGTCAGCTCAGTGGCTTTGAGAAAATGCAGACAAATCCCATCTGTTCTCTCATCCTTTTACTTTATACGCATTTTTGACACTTTGCCATGTTTTCTAGAGACGCTGTGAATGCAAACTGTTGCAAGTGCCAGGACTGCAGCTGTTTTTCATGGAGCTTTAACCTTCCTCCTGTCTACAAAGTCTGACTGAGGCGTAGGCCAGGCATTTCTCAATCTCGAGTTCAATTCAATTACTAAATATTTATTGCTCACATCATCTCTGTAACCTTTATGCGCAAATGCCAAGATTGAGGTAGAATCATATTTTCTTGAGCAGAATGTTTATTTCTTCTGTATACACAAGTCATACCACATTTCATTATGGTTTTAAGTGCACCAACGTATTTTCTAAAGATTTATTCATCCCACTCACTGCACTTTGTACAAGGACAATGAGCTTGGATTGGATTTCATTCGATTTTATACATAAAATCGCAATTAAAAAAAACACCACACTATTTCTAATACTTTATTTCATAATAACAATTTACACATTTGAACACCATTTGACTGACTTGTATGGCATTCATTTCAAAATTTCATTTCAGTCAAGGCAATTCTTAACTGATATATATATA
>JAOTRR010000056.1:7861548-7875954 GCA_028570945.1 Gogo arcuatus
TTTTTTTAATTTAACAAAAGGAATATTTAAGTTGATAAAGAATAGGAAAATAAATTTTCATTTTTTTGTTAATAAAATTTTCTTCATTTAAATGTTTTTGTCAAAATATCATGGGACAGTCGAATCATGAACCCAGTCGTGATATCATGAATCAAATCAAATCGTGAACTGAGTGAATTGTTACATGACTACGAGCTGTTGAGTTCTTAGAGTAGATTAACCTGTTTGATCACTCACCTGAACTGAAATGGATTTAATCCTAAAAACATCAAAAACTAAAAACAAACAAACAAACAAACAAACAGTCACACTATAAATGTCACCATGGCTCTAATGTGTTCTGTTGGCGGAAAGTTCAGGAATAAAAAGCTCTATGGTTACGTCACAGATATCCAAAATTATTGTTCATATTCAAATAAAACTTTCCTCAGGGTCTGTGAAATTTATTTTAAAGTTAAAGGCATCCCTGGCTGCAAAAAAAATTGAGAACCCCTGGCGTAGAGCACCCAAAAGTTTTGTCTAGATCATCTTTGAAGGGTTTGTTTAGAGAAAATATCCATTAAAGTGTTTTTTTTTTTTTTTAAAGGTGGAAAGAATACAGCACAAAAATAAGTCCAAAAGTTAATGATTGAGTAAAGAGGCCAAGGATGACTCTTAATATGATGCTCCCACCACCATGCTTCACTGTAGGGATGGTTTCTGAACAATAACATATTAATATGAGTGCATTAATCTTTTCTTTTCTTTTTTTTTTTTTTTGAAATTTCTTGCATCACACATACCAAGGAAAGTTTTGGAAAATATATAGTTTTATATAAAAAAAAGTGGTTCTAGTTAAGAAAATGCCAGTTTTGTTTTTTAAAAAAAGTTCCAGTATGTTTAAGCTAAACAATATTGCTCATTTTTACGAAGGGTGCAAGATGCAGACGACTTTTGTGCTAGCTTTCGAAGCCCAGTGAGTTGTTTTTAGCTAGCTCTAGCTACTTTTTTCATGCAAATTCATGAAAGTACAACGAATTTCATTGTTCCTCGTCTGACGAGCGTAGCTTATTATGAACAACAAACTGAATTAGCATGATTCAGCAAGTTAAGAAAGTTAGCTTATCCTGCATTGAAATTCAGCAGTCCAGCTGATGAGAATGTTCCTGATATAATTTATCATCTGCTCTATAAAAGTACTGTATAGAATCTTCATTCCTCTTTAGTCAACGCTACAATTGTGCCACGTTGGCAGTCAAAACACAAGCAACTTGAACACCTCAGCGAGTGCTAATCAGTAGTCTGTATATCAGAGTTCTCAGGCACTACTTGTGGAGGATTAGCCTTTGGCATTGTGATGCTAATAAAACCTGTTGGGTTGGTGCAAGAGACAGGTTCGAGGTGTTTCAGTGTCCTCTCTCTCTCTCTCTCTCTCTCTCTGTCTCTCTCTCTCACTCTGAAAGGTTTTAACATTCCTCCACGTAGCGAATTGTAATTCTCCAGACCTTTAGAGGTTTTGTTAAAGTCGATTTGGAGGCCCCGCACAGCCTTGGGGCGCGTTTCTGTATTCATGAGAAGCATCGGCGATGATTAAAATGAGCAATGAGAGTCTGTGTGAGGGTGGGTTGTTGTGTACGGTGGCCTGGAGGAGTCAGTTAGACCCTGTTCCATCAGCCTCAGGCTACGGTGGAAATCTCACACTGTCTGTCTCTGGTGTCTGCTTCAGTTTCATGAACAGCGCTAGAAGATACATAGAAATATGCGTACTGTGTATTAAAATCTAAAAGTATATTTTCTGAATGCTGCGGTACTGCACACGTTGGTCATTTCCAACAACGTGAAAAAAAATAACTGAAATTAGGAGTCGTGAATGTGTGAATGTGTGTTAAGTTAAAAAACATTCCTGACTCCAAATTTCAGGCCATTTTATTATTATTATTATTATTATTATTATTATTATTAACACAGTTTCATACTTTCTGCTGGACATATTGAAGCTGATTAGCAACATATCCTGAATTCCACTAAAGCAACGTCTGGCTTACCGTCTAGCTGACAAACCACACACAGAATAAGAAAGTCAAAAATAACAAGATATCAAGATCTTAACTAGAAGTCTAAACAATCCTGAAACAATGCGATAATAATTGAAAATAATCATAATATCTAGCGATGAATCTGTTAGGGCAAAATAATGACGTATTAAATCAGAATAATGGCATAATATCTCAAAAATAATGAGATAATGCCTCAATAACATTTTAAAATAACGAGACGATACATCGAAATCATGACATAATATATTTCAATAACGAGATAATTCCTCAAAGTAATGACATTTTGAAGCAATTAAAAAACCTCCAAATAACAGCATAATATTTTTAAATAATGAGATAATACCTTGAAGTAATGCAATAACAATGTTAAGTAACGATAATACCTCGAAATAGTGACCTACTATTTTGAAACAAGATAGTACCTCAAAATAACAAGATAATACCATTGAAATAGCATCATTTCTTGAAATAACGCTAATACCTGGAAATAATGACATAATATTTTGAAATAACAATCTAAAGTATCTAAAATAATGGCATAATATATTTTTTGAAATAATGGCATATCTTCAAATAACAAGATAATATATTAAAATAGCATCATCATAGTATGGGTGAGGGAAATAATCATTTGTGTGATGCATCACAAGAAAGAAAGAGATTATAAAAAACCCAGTTCTCAAAAACATTGAACAGTTTTGTCCTTTTTTAATTCATCTGATTCCAGAAGACATGTTTATGTTCCAGATGCCAGAGAGGGTGAAATATTCTAGGAGAAGGCAAGTAGTAAGTGACATTCATAGCAAGAAGTCAAAGCAGCACCCTCTCTCTCTCTCTCTCTCTCTCTCTCTTTTTTTTTTTTTTTTAAGCTGACATTTGGGAACACTTTGGGTTTTAATGAAGCAGACGGTTAAAAATGGCTCGCAGAGACCTTTGCAATTTGCAAAACCTGTTACGTCAAGATTAAAGACTTTTCCACTCAGCTAGCGTTAGTATGAAAAGCCAAAATTGTATCAAAGTTGGCATTACAAAATAGTAATTGGGATGCATTGGATTGAATCATAATCGAATCGAATTGCAATGCCATTATCTGTATCTGTTTATTGCGCAAAATGTTCGCATCTGTTTTCGTATTTATATTTAAACCTGAAGCGGTTGGGTTTGTTTGTTTGTTTTGGTTTTTTGGAATGGAAATGTTAACAAATCTTAATATTAAACATAGTGCATTTACTACATTAAAAAAATGCAGGAAATACAGCTGGATTTTGACACTAGCATTTCCTGATAACGGCACGCTAGCAAGCCAGCTCATGTGACTTCGGTGTTCCTAATGGTGGTGTGAATGCAAATAGAAAAAAAGCCCTTGAAGATATATAGTTCTCGGGAGAGCTTCCCAGTTGGTCCGAAAGCACCTAATATTGCAAACTTTAAATGGTGTACGAAGTGGCATTACATTAAATAAAAAGAATATGGAAGAACTACAACTCTGGCTAGAGGAGGCTGTTAAAATAAAAGTCAGTGACCAGGCAAATAGGGGATTATTCAGGATTCTTCAGAGAAGCAAACAAGAGGCCGAATATGAATACGATGCTCCCACCACCATGCTTCACTGTGAAAACCTGTCATTTGCAGCTGCGATCAAACAGAATTTGGAGTCTGGAACAGCTCTGTGGTATAAGCTACAGTCTGGAGTTGCATTTAGCTTGGATGAAGAGGAGACTAGTGAGTCCTTGATGTTTTAGGACACTTTACATGTCCCTCGAAACCATTGATCACGAGAGCTGTTTGTTATGTTTCAGAGACAACGAGACACTTTGTTCGAGTCGATTTGAGCTACATGTTCGGGTGGTATCTCAGGAATCGCACTCTAGTTTTAGGACCTGAGGATTCTAGGCCTCATGAGTGTCTGGTCATTCAATCGAAGCAGCGGCATCAGCGGCAGCATCAGCGGCAGCGACAGCTTCAGCGGGCTTTATAGGGCTTTCCCCCCACACTTCAGTAGTTTTAATTGCTTTCTAACACATGGTGGGTGCCGGTGGCAGCATAGAGAGGAAGAGAGAGAGAGAGAGAGAGAGAGGAAGTGCGGGAAAAATGATATCAGTTTATTAAAACATTAATGGCACGTCAACGGTTCTGCCCCGGGTCAATTCTCCTGCTCATTCTTTACACTTTTTTTCCCCCTCACATTAACTATTTTTAAGGAAAGACAAACACTTTGTATGTGACAGGAAAATTGTGTATGTGTGGGAGTAACTTTGCTCTAAGCCGACATGTCAGCACCTCATCAAACACTGGCTAAATTTGAGCACTAGCAAAGCAAGACCTTTTTTCCCCTCTACGTTTTTTTTGTTTGTTTTTTTTAACCACACAGACCATTTTCAGAGGTAAGGCAAGGTCTCGTGTTTTCATATCAGCGCTCGTCAAGAACGAGCTGCCCTGGCTTCGTGGGAACACTCCAGGCTCGGGTTCTCATGTGTTCCGCCATTAGAGAAGGTTAATCTGCAGGTTTCAACCACAGCATTAATAGTTTTGTGTTTGAAGCGGGATCCTTCGAGTCAGGGAAACGCCGCAGGACAGGTTTATAGCTTTTGGGCCACTTCAGTATCGTCTCACTAACAAGGACGATGTCTGGATGGATACGAAACGCTGTTCTTTTGTTGTTGTTGTTGTTGTTTGTTTGTTTGCTGGATATGAGTTTAATAAAATTTTCAAAAGTCGCCTCAGCTGGGAATCATTGTACGCAATGTACTTATGTAGCCTCAGTTACTTGTACTGCAGATGTTCTATATAAACAGATGAAAAAAATCTGATCTTGATCTGGTGAAGTTTTCTATCGAGTAAAGAGATGTTTATGTCACATTTATGGAAGGAGTCTCCAGTGTCAGTGCTTTGTAACAGCCAGAGGTCAAACTGTACATTGACGCTTTCTGTGGTTTCTCGCTCAAGTTGTTTTTGTCACAATAGAAGCTAACTTGTTTCGTGACTGTTTCACAGCATTACATGTAACTAAAAAGGGATTAAAAAAAGCATCGACAAAATACAAAATTCTTATACCATGATTGCTAGATTGCTGTGGTATACATGGAATAAAATATTTTGCTGTTATTGGAAAATAATCTAATTCGTGGTGGTAACAGTTACTCCACTTCATTGCACCACCCTGTTGCTGATTATTTTTCTGTAACAGCACGACACGGAGTGTTTTGAATATTTCATGCAGCTTTGGACTTTTTTCTAACTTTTAAGTAAGTAAGTTAGAACTGATGGGGTGTAAACAGCACATGAATCAGATGCAGGACTTTTTTTCTTAGGTTTTCCGTGTGTGTGTGTGTGTGTGTGTGTGTGTGTGTGAGAGAGAGAGAGGGAGAGAGAGAGTGTGGCAATATTGATATTTTCAGGTTGAAATTGAATTCGAACTCCGACCTTGTTCATTTGTTTTGTTCCCCCACAGAGCTCAAATAAAATTAAGCTCTACATCGTTACGTTAAATTAAATACAGGTACAGATTGGATTTTCCTTTCCACTTAATTCTGCTAGGGTTTTGTGTGTGTGTGTGTGTGTGTGTGTTTGGTTTCAGCCAGGAATCTCGAAAGACATGTTAAAATATCATATAGCAGTTTCTGGACAAAGTGAAACTGCATTATGACTTGTGCTGTATAAAATCCGCCGGTGTAGTCATGAACTCAAAGCCCGATGGACTTGAACATAACGCATCGCTCACGGAACGTCACACAGCTACAACAGACAAACTACAACTTGGGCAAAAATGTAAACACACAATCAACAACACAAAGCACTGACTATAACATTCCATTATTGTTATTATTATTATTATTATTATTATTATTATTATTATTAAAAACAGATGAAATGCATTAAAGTACCTGCTGGTCAGAAAGCTCTCCCATGACAAAAAAACCCTCTGATTTGCTTCAGGCTCATTTGCATATTGTGCTATAAAGGCTAACATGGCGATAACCATGAACAATCTCCAAGCACACGTGGCTGTGAGCAGTAAGAGGTTTCTTGAGGTGTGTTAATCCCAGCCTTTTTGAGATCCACTCTGTGATCAGAGAGAAGCCTGCTTTAGGACGATGAATAACTCATTTGTGTAAAGTCTTTCTCTTTGGAATTTTAAATGACGGCTGTCGAGAAGGCCGGAGTTGAGGAATCTCTCTCGACTGAGTGCTAATGGAAGGAGGTACGCATTACTCATTTCCTGATCTGTGCTCGGCTTCGATTAGATGGAAATGATTTAGCATGTTTTATAAATGAAATCCGCTCGCCCGCTAGAGCAATTAAAGAACAGAACAACCCTGTTTTGCAGAGGTAGAAATAACACCGAATGTTTTTCACTGAGCGTAATGTCCAATTCATGCAAATCAAAGGACCTCTCGAGTGCTGGGAGTTATTCTGTCACGTAAATTAATAAAACATTTCAAAAAATTATACGATTTCTTTGAATTCAGGTGTGAATCCGTTGAACATCTTATTCCTGAGACATCGTTTTCCAAAAGTCGTTCATTTTAGGTTACGAAATATGTACATCCTGGTCCACTCACTCAACACATTCAGGATTCGCAGATTTCCTGGAGATCATGGGAAGAAGAAAAATAAGTCATTCTTATTCTCTTATTCTTTTGATACTGACTGATGAGGTCACTTTGAAATAAAAATACATAATTTTGCGTAAATAATTCGAATGTCCTTCTGTCATCATGTGTGTTACTAAAAAAATTTTTGTTTATGAGTGTGTTTAATGCAACCATTGTGCCTCGTGTTTATCGCATTGTATACGAACAAATTTCTTCATAAATCGTTCGCATTAGCATTCATACAATAAATGTGGTGTTCTTGAAAATCCTACATTTCGCTCCTGAACATTTGTGGATTTCCACATAAGATGACGCACTAATATGAACCTCTATTAATCAGCTTCAAATCGTATAATCGTCGATGAGTTACTGCGATTTTCTACATGGGTTTCACTGTCTAGATTAAATCACTTCTTTATTTCAGTTCCGTAACATTTTAGCGAACATTTTGTCCAACTCAGTCGTTTCATATGAATGACTCGATCCAAAACAAGTCCGTAATTTAAGACATATATGACTAGCAGTTAAAGTGAGACAAAAGTAATGGCGCCCTATAAAAGCAGGAGGAGATATTGTGTGTCTTCTTCTATTACTGGAAGTCTTAGCACATGCCATGCTTAGGAGGTGCTTTTTCACAGTTTTCGCAATATTTTGGTGTTTTCAGCTTATGTGTTTTGAGTTATGAGGACATGGCTTGGAAATTTATGGTTGATTTGCATTTATCAACGAGTTTGAAGATGATTAGGGACTTTTGTGAGATTTCTTTAATGTAAATCTGATAAGGAATCAAAAACATTTTTTCATTTTTTTGTTCAGTTTGAGTTTTCGCACAACTTTGGTAAAAGTATGATTAAAAAGGAGAACAAAAATGAGATATTGGTGCCTGAGATGGATTAAAACACTTTTTAAAGGACTGTAACAGCACTGCAATCGTGGAATCACCCGTTTAACTTACAGCGTGTTTTCCTTTCTCTTGGGGATGTCTCTGACGTTGCGTCATCCGTACGAAAGTCTGGCTCAGGTTTGCTTCTGATGCACTTTCTTTTTTGTCTTTTCCCTCTCCACTCCTAAAGCATCCCGCTGTGACTGGTGTTCTTTAAATAAAGATCCGAACACTGGGGCTTTCCTTGGCTCCGCTCTTTCAGGCATCCTTTTTTTAACAGACTGCATTTCCATTAACGCTCCCTTAGATCTCATCTCTCCTGAGTTTCTCGCTTTTCTTTTCTGGACGTCGTGACGAGGTGGTGATGGAGATGAAGCCCAGTGCAGCTCTTTATTGTATTGTAGTACAAGCCAAGATGCACAAGTTTATTTCCTCTAATTTTGTGCAAATGTTATTGCCCCCCCCCCCGCTGCATGCTGTATTCTAAACAGGCGGCCTCCTGCTGCTGTCTGGTGAGGCAGCGATGATTAATTTGCTTTGTGCTGCAGCAAATGTTGCGGGCTCAAGTTTGGCTCGACGCGATTAATTTTACATGCCAAGGGCTTGTTGTAATGCATCAACCGAAGAGATCCATGTAGCACGGGGAAGCCGCTATCAGCTTGTTCGTTACACCTAAAACACTTTGAGATCGTTGTTAATATAGTCGACGTATTCCGATATTATTAGACTTCATGAGAAAAAATGGAGCAACCCCAAAATCAGGCATGTTGAAAATCTGAAAAGAGAGATGGAGCTTATTTTAGAGTGATGAGCATGAAAAATGATTGGGGCAAAGTGGAAATTGACCCGAAACCCTTAAACGGGGTGTGTTTGTATAAAGAGACAGAAATGTTGAACTTATTTAACACCGTATTCTTAATATGTATTAGACAGCACTAGAGGTTAAAGCCGCATCCGATTATGAAAGAGATTTATTAGCTTCATACCATGGCTTGATAGAAAATTCACCCATATGCCTTTGTTGATGGTGGCAGTGATGGGACGCTGAGATCGTACATACTTTGTCTAATTTACGACGTGGCCTTGATGGCGTCGCCTTCGAAAGTCACCATATGGTATGACTATCACTTTTTCTTCTTTTTTTTTTTTTAAGTCTCACATGGCAAAAAAGCAATGTGGCAAAAAAAAAAAAAGTGGTGCAGAGAATGAGGAAAGTAATAACCTGGGCCGGATTCCAAAAAGATCAGAAAAAACACTTTCATTCAGGGTAATCTACTTGGTGCAAAATAAAAGTGCGGCGTTTTCATTTTAAAATGATGCAGCTTCCTCTAATTCCACATAATGCTTTTCAGTTTAACAACTCGTTTCCAAGGTCAGGGGAAGATCGTTACATGAAAACTGAATTCAGAAGGTGCATTCAGTATTGTCTTCAGTATTGGCTTCAGTACTGGCTGAATGTTCAGGAGGTCTTGGATTAGAAGCAGAGTTATTCTAGTTTTGAAAGTTTCATTAGTTTTCATTTTATTTAGTCTTTCAGCTTAGTTTTATTTTATATGGAGGAATTGACTAGTTTTAGTTCAACTTTTATTTAGTTTTAGTGTTAGTTTTAGTTTTCACGTATTGCACAGCAAGCATCTTTTTGTTTGGAGTTTTATGGCCTACATTACTGCCACGTACTGGAACGAGTCCGTTACTGTCTCGATGGGGAAAATGAAACGTAAATGAAAACGAAGCTGATTTTACCTGCAATTCTATTTCATTTTAGTTCGTGTTGAATTGTTCATTGTAGTTTTTATTTAGTTTTCTTTTTTTTTTAAACTGTCATTTTTATTTTTATTTCAGTTAACAAAATTATTTTCACTGCTAGTTTTAGTTTTAGTCATAGTTTCTGTTAACTACTGTATATTAACCCTGATTAGAAGTGAATTAAAGCTCAATATGGAACCGTTCAGAAGCTGACGTCAGGTTTTCTTTTGAAGCTTTGGAAATTGCAAGAAATTTAAACATTCTGATTCTGATCAGATATCGATGTTTAATTTGGTAACGTATGAATCTAATATCAAGTTTCTCAGCTGAGGTAAGAAGGTAAGGAGGTCGGTGGTTCAAGCAACCCCAAATTCCCCTTCGATTGTAAACTGTGAAGTCAGAAACTTTCAAATTGTTTTATATGAATTTTTTGAACATTTCTAGGATCTTTTATAATCTTTTAAATTCGTTGTACGACAGAATAGTTTTCACAACCATGCCCTCTTTTCCATTTTTTGCTCATGTTGTGATGGGCTGATTAACTGACTAATCACCATCGTTAAAATGATCAGCATCATGCATTAGAGACACTCAGGACATTCTTACATTTGGTGGCATTGAACACGTAACGCAGTAGTGAAAACCCCACCTTGGACGCTTCTACTCAAGAAACATCTGGAAGCCTCGGAGGCTGTGAAGTACAAGCAACTGATTTTAATCATTTGGATGAGGAGCTTTTGTTAAGAAATCAACTTCGCTGCGTAACCCGACTCTGAAGACGCGAAACTTTCCCCGCAGATATACTCCTGGAATAAAGTCACTGAATTCTCTGGATCACAGAATCATGAGCGTGGAATCAAGATATCTGTTATAAGCCAAAATGATTCCTATTTCAAGAATTTTGCAGCCTTAAACAGTATGTTCAGTCAGGGTTAGTATTGAAAATGTTTTTATTAAAAAAAAAAAAAAGACAGCTATAATGCAAGTCTGAAATTGTTTGGATTGTTTGAAAAGTTGCGGCTTCACGTCTGTTGTTGGTGTTCATGCTTATCGGACGTGTGTGTTGCTGCGGCTGCTTAAATTCACAACGATTCCTGACTGTATCCTCAATGCAGAGGATTTAGCATTCAGCCTGGGTGTTACACTCAGCTACAGAGGACGCTTGTCCTTCCAGCACTCTGGGCCATCTGTGGGCATTTGTGTGTGTGTGTGTGTGTGTGTGAGTGAGAGAGAGAGACAGACAGACAGACAGACAGACAGACAGAAAGGAGTGAGCTCGCCAGCCTGTTAGCATTTCCAGTTTTATTCATCGCTTCAGGGCTGGGCTAGTGAGTGACCTGATTCAAAGTCTGTACAGAGACACAAACAGGATTCTCACACACACCACAGCATGGTAATCCTCTCATGGTCTGCCGTAAGCACAGGCAAGACTTTCAAATCAATTTCAATTCTCTCAAAACGCACTCCAAAGCAGAAAAAAATAAAGAAATAAATCCAAGCCCGTGCCCGTCTCGCTGCTCCGTCATTACAACCTATCAGATGAGCTGCTTTCACTTTAAAATAAATAATTAACCTAATAATAAAGCTAAGCTGATATAAGCCTGATAGCATTTTAGCAACACGCTATTTATTTTATTAGCCTTCACATTTTTGGAAGCAAGTTTCCTTTCAGAACTCTGACCTTCAGCGCAGCTTCTTGGCACAGTCCTAGAGGACCGAGTTTCACATTTTTATTCTGTTCCAGCTACAAACCCAGCAGCCAGTGAAGGATGTAGGATGCTAATGATCAGGCTCAGGTGTGTCAGGGCGAGAACTGATGGAAAACCGTGGAATTTTTCATCTTAGCATTGAAAGTCAAGAACATTCAGTGAACAACAGCCACAACAATATTTATTATTATTATTATTATTATTATTATTACAATATGCATGAACGTTGTGGGCATACATTTATAGGCGAAAAGCTCTTCTGCTCTTTTCTGCTTACATGCAAAGATTTTAGCCAAAATGATTGTAACAGAAATTCAAAAAAGAAAACAAAACATGGATGGTTATCTGATAATCGTTTCAAAAATTTTTTTTATCAGAAATAACAAACACAACATTTCCAAGCGACTTCTTTGTTCATGATTGTGACAAAGCAAAAAGGAATTTTTCTTGAGGAATGTTCAGAGCTGAAATTTTGTGCTGAAAGTCTTTTAAATCAACTCCATGCACATTTTTGGAGATGTGATCTCCAAGACATTTTTGGAGCACGACGTATTTTACGATTATGATCCCGAAGCTGTAGCTAAAGCTAGCTAAAAGAAAGAGTCATAGGTATATTGGCTGGTTTAGACCTAATAGACATATTTTTCTGCTTTTAATTCATTTTTATGATTTCATTCTTTGCTTTATATTTTTTTTTATATATATCTGTAAATTAAAATGACTTGAAAAATGACAACAGCTTTTTAGACTTCACCGCCTGTGTTTTTAACAGGTCTTAAATTCTCTCAGCAAAACCTCATCCATGTCATTATTGAAGGAACAACGAAAAGAAGATTAAAGTTGCTCAGCATTGGTAGCAACAGTAAAAGCCATTTTCTGCGAATAACCGCACAAGAAATAAAGGTTTTATCAAAAAAAAACAAAGAACCGACTTCACTGAGATCAACTCTCATCCATGTTCTGCCTTAAAATGTTATTTTGATGCTCAACCAACCTCAGAATTATTTTAAACAGACTCAAATCACTTAAAATCATGAACAGGGCTGTTTATTTAAGCAACAACTGAAAAGAATCGGTGCAACAGTCATAATGATTGAGTAGTATTCAAGCAAATAGCTAGTGCGTATAAAAAAAATCTGATTTTTAAAAAAAGCCCTGATATATAATTTATAATTTAACAGGCTAGCAAGGCGATTTGTCCGTGTCATTGTTAGTGACACGTAACGGAGGAGGAAAGGAATCGTATCGTGTTTTAATGTAGCAGACTCAAATATTGAATCATTGATCCGTGAATCAAAATTGTAGCAGATTCATTCGCGTGGTATCATCAAATCTCAAAATTGTTGCCTTAAGAATACAAATCGTATCGTTTTATAGCAGATACAGAGGTGTTGTCAGAAATCAACACCTAAAGTAGAAACGTACTGTATAAAGTCTACGAATCTAAAAGTGCCAGAAGGATTCACAAAAGAAAAGACACCTGCCAAAATTAGACATCTTTTAAAAGTATATGTTACCGGTTAATACCTGCTCCTACACTTATCAGATATTATGCAGTCCGTTATATCGCAGGTGATTTTGCACCGATTGTGGGAGGTTTGGCTGGTGCATTGTGGGTAATTGGCGCGTGGGTAGGTGTAATTAAGCTTTAATCCCATTTTGGTTTAACGTGATGTAACAGGGTAATGGCACGCATTAGGCAGCAAGCGAGAGACTCTGAGGAGGGAAGAGGGAAGGATGAGCTGAGATGAGAATGATGTCTCAGGGGAAAGAGGGACTAGGAATGAATGGATTCACTATGAAGAGGCACTGGGGGAGGGGGATCAGAGGAAAAATGGAGTGAGAGAGAGAGAGAGAGAGAGAGAGAGAAGAAAGGAAGGGTAGAATATAGATAGAAAATAAGATGTTGGATGAAACAGGATGAAGAGGAGAGAATAATGTCGAGGCAAAAAGAGATGAAGTGAGAGGAGGAGAAGGGAAGAGGAAATGGGGCAGAAGATGACACGGAGAACGAAATTAGGCAAGGGCAGATGGCATAGGAAAACTAGCCCAAAGCATAGGCTAATTAGTTATTAGCATTGATTAGCATGACAATTAGCATTTTGAAATGAAATGGAAGTGGAGGAGAGATGACGGACCGAACATGACACAAGGACGTGGTGGAAAGTAAAAGATTGGAGAAAAGACAGAACGGAGAAGGAGGTCGAGATGGAGAAATTATTACAATAAGGAAGGAGGAAATGGGAAAAAATATGGCAAGTGGAGAAAAAAGAAGACATAAGGAAAGAAAATGGAAGATGGAGGAAGGAAAGTAGAGGAGAGATAATGGAGAGAAGAACATAAGGGAAAAGAAAAAAGAGGTAAAGGATAGAATGAGGAAATGAGGGAGAATGGAGAAAGAAGAAGAAATAAGGAAAAGGCAGAGGGTGTAGAAGAAGAATGGAGAAGGAAAAGAAGATAGACTGGAAAAGATATAGACCAAGACAGAAGAGATGAGAGGAAAAAAGTGAAGTGGACAAGAGGTATGGGATGAGAAAGACAGCATGCTGGAGGAGAGATAAAGTGGAGATGAGAGCAATATCTCATGGGAAAAGACGGCGACTGAAATGGATTCTTCGTCAAGAAGAACATAGGAACAAAACCCGTGTTTCCTTCAAGTGAAAGGCTACAGATTTGATTTGTCAGGAAGGTTAGCGAGAAAACAACAACATTTTGATCTTTCAGCGGTGCGGAACAGGACACTTAAAATTCTTGCTAGTCAGTTTGTTCTACAAAAACTAGCTAGCTCTTTTAGCTAGTTTAGAGGCCACACAGTGTCCAAGACAATATTCTATGTCCCTTCTACACAAGATAAGCAGACAAGCAAACCAATAGAAAATGACCTTGGTTTGTCGATGGATGGATGGATGGATGGATGGATGGATGGATGGATGGTACTTGTGAGTAGGTTACAGTCACTGTTTGATTTTATGTCTTTTGGTAGCTTGGGTTTATAATTGGGCATTGTCCAGTGACTTCCTATTTGTAGGGAAATTTGTATTAATTAGGCATTTAACGATATATCGTGCGATGATAAATCGCAATACAAATTTATGGTCATTCAAATCGATGAAACAAAAAATTAATCTCATTGTTATTGTTATCTCTTTGTTTTTCCCTAGCAGTAATTGCATTGTTTAGACAGCAGAGGTGGAATAACACACAATAGCTGGAATACACGTGACTTCACCCTAGGCTGAAGTAACAGAGCACAAGTGCTGCGGAAAACACACAGTTTGATTTTACAGACTGCTGAAAGATCAAGAACAGAGAAGCAAATGTAGGTAGTACAAATGTTCATAAAAGTTTATTATGAAAAGGTCTATTTGTTATTAATCTCTCTCTTTTTTCATTTTTAATAAAAGGAATATTTTAGTTAATAGGCTATTATATTTTAC
>JAOTRR010000056.1:7877833-7889440 GCA_028570945.1 Gogo arcuatus
TGTGTGTGTGTGTGTGTGTGTGTGTGTGTGTGTGTGTGTGTGCGCGCATGCGTGTGTTTCTGGCTTGTACCCTTGTCTGTTCTTTGATTAAAGAGGGAAATTTAGCCTGGATGTGGGTCAAGAAGTGGGTTGCCCCAGTTTCCTCTTTGCTCAGGGAGTGTTGAGAAGGTCTGCACTCAAAGATCGCTTTTCTTGCACATCAGAGCCTTGATAGCAAACACAAGATAATTCAAGTGCACATTATGCTAGGTGATAAGAGCTTACAAAACTGCATTCTTGGTTTTTAAGATGGGAAACAAGGCTTAAAGTGTGAACTTATACACTGTGTTACTGATCAGTCTGAGAGTTATAAGATATAAAGGCTCAATTTTGTCAGCCATTATATTAGATTTCATGCTTTATTACACTTCCGTCCACTCCGACATGTTCACCTGCCCTTCTTAATTGGCAAGATTCAAGGATCTTTTTCGTAGCTGTTTTCATTTCCTTCCTTCCTGATTAACACATTTCCTCTTCACTACTCCTCCATGAAGATGCTGAAACTGTCCAAAGTGGAAGCAGCTTCTCGAGTTTATTTGTATGTGGTGTGCCGGGGACTGCCGTCGGCACCATGAGAGAACCACAGCTGTGAGTTAGTGGTCTTGATCACAGTTGTCTTGAGTTCCACCCTGACATCTGGATCCACTGCAGTTTATCTTTGCGATTGAGCAGAGCGTATCCGATTGGTCACGCTCACCAGGTGTGATGGAACCAGTTCTGTCAGATCTCTGTGGCTATTTGATTCACTAGAAGTCGGTGATTAGCTTGTATTTGGAACAAATTTCTGTAAAATGGGCTGACTAGCATGATCTTCAGGAAGGGTGTACTACAGTAATGCAATAAAGAGAATTGGCTGTCTTTTTCTTGAGCAGGAGTCATCATCTGGCAGAACCGGCTAAGTACTTTGAAAAGTGGATGTCATAAACTAACCGTTAATAGCTAAAAGGTAACTGATGTCTCCAGTCACATTAATCACTTATTCAGAGCTTTGTAAGCAAGAAATTCTGTGTAATTGGATGGTTACAAATTTTAGTTGAATAATGCGGATCTATGGCATGGGCAGAAAGAGTAGATAAATCTACTGAATGTTGACCAATCAAGAAGCAGACGATTGGACCTATGTATGCCTATCAATTTGAGTCCTGCTTTGTCTTGCCCCTTGACCTTAACACTAGAGTTCTGTTCAAATACAATGTTTCAGTCAAAATAAAAGTCAGAGGCTTTCAGAAGAAAAGTTGTTGATTCCCAGAAGGCTGGACGACGTTACAAACAGATTTCTAAAGACTTTTGTCTAGACAGTGTACTCAGAAGAAATCTCAGTCTATACAAAGCTCTCAGATCTTGCCAAGTTGTGGTATGCTTTGGGTCAGGGTGTCGCATTTCAGTGAGTTTGATGTCAGGATTCTGACCTGGTCTTCCCAAAATATTTAAGATTTTATGTTTAATCCATTTTGGGACATAGTCAGGCAGACAACTTACAAATAGAAATAACTTTTGCAAGTGTCAAATTCTCTGTTATTCGTCCTAGGAGTACACATCCAACAAAAATGAGTGCAAAGACAATGCAGACAAATGCATCAGAATCCTCATCCTTAAACTAATGATGAACCCTGGGGTAAAATCTAAGAACCTGCAAAAATCTCATGCATTCGATAATATCTATTCATAAGTCAATAGTATTCCCTACTGATCAGGAATAAACCTGCAGTGTCCTCACTGGATGTGGTAGTAGGACTGTAGAGTTGTGTTTTTGGTTGTGCAGGGAAGGTTGCTTGTAGTTACGGGGTATTTTTGTGAGATTTTGAAACAAGTACCTAGCAAATACACACACAGAGTAATTAACATCAAACAATCAAGCAGGGAAGAATAAGCTTTCTCAAGTCCATAGAGTCAAGTCCACACATTCTTCTGTGTGTCAATGGCTGACCAATAAAATCAACCACAGTATAGCACTCCTGGAGCAGAGAGGGTTAGCCTTTGCTTAAAGACCTAGCAGCAGCAGCTTGCCCAAGCCAGATCCTGAACTTGACCTTCTGAGTAGTATCCCAGAGCCCAATGTGTGGAAAGAATTGTAGAACATAAAACAATGGACACAATTGTTTATTTCTATGAAAGAAATACAACTAGTTTTTTTTTTTTTACATATTTAAATATTTTTTTTTTTACATGGCCAAGTTAGAATCCTGACTTCAATTCCACTGGAATGCACTGGAGTGGTCTACAACATGTTATCACAAAAATGTGCATGAGCTGAAAGATTCAACAAATGGAAAACTTGCATATCCTGGCCATTCTGTATGATGATCACCAGTTATAGAATGTTTTTGGTCAACATTAACCAATAAGGAGGTTCCGCTAATTAGTAAACACAAATTACTTACCTTGAGTCCACCATTTCAATGAATACATGGTATATTTGTAGCTAAACTAGATGGTATGAGATTGTGGAAGCCACTCATCCAGGTTCCCAAACTTCTCACAGGCATCGCCACACCTATTACACTCTTAGGCAAAGAGGTCAAATCTAGAACCTTCAAGGGTTCTTCAGTTGTCCCCCTGGTGGAACCATAAAAGAAGTCTTATCAGAAACTCCCTTCTGGTAGGAAGCCAAGAATGTGTCGCCTGTGATCACCAGTTATAGGAAAGTGTTTGGTCACTGTTATTACCAATAATGAGGTTCCCCTAGTTATTAAATGCAAAGATTCCCATGCTTCCCATGACTGGCCTTTGTTCTACTATTTGTTAAAAGTCAGAGCAAAATTCATCAAGGTTGCCAAACTTTTATTGCAGACATCACTCTTCTTACACTCTCACAAATCATGGATATATGCATTGCCTTTAAGGGTTCTTCAGTTGTTCATCTAGGGGAAACCTTAAATCAGGGGCAAAGCAGAACCTGATTCCACTTGTTGAATCAGTTCATCTTGGTCTCCAATCAAATATCAATTGTGCGTCTTATTTTGCTTAAACAAAAGCCTGCAGCTACACCAGCCCTTTGCAGATAAGACCGAAGTCCCCTTCCTTAAATGTTCCATGGAGAATCCTACAAGAAAATGTTTCCTTAAGAGAAATACTTCCAAAAAGAAGATATTTAGGTAGCTGTGAACCATTAACTATCCAAAGAAGAATCCATGAAGAACCTTTTTTTTAGAGTGTAGTGTAAAGAACAGAATTGTTTAGTTCTTTCCTTGCACCAACACATCTGATTCATCTCACTCGTTAATTAGCAAGTTTAGTCTAGCATGCTGGAGTGGGTGATCCCTCTGGGATGCAAATTAGAAAACATCCCTTTAACACCAGCTATATAAATTCATCTTCTCTCAACACATTTTCCAAGTGTCTGAAATTAGCATTATTACACTGGCTGCACATCCAGTGTTCTAGTGAACTATGCTGGAAATCTGGCAAAATCCTCCTCAACAGCTGGATATAGTATGAACATTAACACCTTTATCAAAATAAAGAAATGGTTGCTTCCACCTTTTGAACTACAGAATGTCTCCGTAAATGTATCTTGTTTTGCACAGGTATATGTTATGGCTTCATTACAGAAGTCACCAATTCACAATTCTGAATCTCCACCAGAAAGTCAAATTTGTTTCCAACCCACCTAAACCTAGCATGCCTCAACCATCTAATCTGGTTCCTTTGATTCCACTTACATCCTGAACAACTGTTTAGCAAAACCTCCTAGGCCTTGGGTTCGCACCTCCCCTCGTAGCGATGTAAGTTTACCTCATCTCCTATTTCTGGAGCACTTGGTTTGGCTCTTTTTCTGCTCCAGAAAACTAAGTTTCGCTCAATTCCTAATAGTTGAGATGTGAGTTTATGTCATCTCGTATTTCTTGAGATCTGAGTTATCTTCCACTCTCAGGGTTCATAGTTTAGCTCCATTTCTACTCGTGGAGATCTGAGATCAGCTCCTCTTATACTCCTGGAAATCTGAGTTTAGCTTCACTTCAACTCATTCCACTCTTCTTCTTCTCCTGGAGATCTGAATTTACAGATCATCTTATACTCCTGGAGATTGAAGTTTAGCTCATCTTCTATTCCTGGAAACTTCTGACTTTAGCTTCACTTATACTGTTGAATATCTGAGCTTAGCACATTTTGTAATCATGGAGATCTTACTTTAATTCCTCTTCTATTCCTGGAAATAAAAGTTGAACATTTTTTCCACTCCTGGAGGTCTGAGTTCATATCATCTTCTACAACTGAAGATCTGAGTTTAGCTTATTTTGCAATCACAGAGATCTGAGTTTAGATCCATTTCTACTCCTGGAGATCTGAGTTCTGTCTGAGTTTCACGTATCTTCTAATCCTGGAGAATCTGTCCTCCTTAAGAGTTTGATTCTGGTCCAAAATCTAACACGACTGATCTTGTTAATTAGGATTTTATGGTTCCAGGCTTCGTCAAGTGTCATCCTCAGGATCATGGTTTATTTCCAGCCAGAATTTTTTTTATTTTAAACTGTAGATTAATCGGTCTAATAAAAACAGTGGTGGTGTGGATGAAGAACACTGAGTTGCTCTTGACCATTTAGCTTTAACCATGAAAAAAATGACCAGAGGTGGCATGAAATTAGTGATGAGTGTGTGACTTATGGAAGCAGAGCTGAGGCTTTTTGCTTGGTTCCATCAGGGTTAAGTGGATTATAAAGCCCTGTGGTTATCCTGTCAGCTGTGACCGACTACGCCAAAGAGGATTTCAAAGCTTTCATTCGCTCAGTGCCACGTGCACACGTTGCATTTCTGTCACATCTAGACAACAAATTATTACTCTATATGCCCTGTCAAATAGTATAATTTGTGCGGTTATTATTGTGATCGCAACTGCCAAACAGGGGTAATTGTCTAAAGATATTAATGATGCCGAATTGGATTATGGTGACAATCTCTTATTCCCCTCAACACCTGAGCTGTTTTATAAATTTCAGGTTTTAATCATACAAGCCAGCTTTTCATAAACCTGGCCTGCGGTGCTAACCTTTTAAACTACGCCATAATGATAGCAATTGTGCCATTGTGAGTCTCGGCCATGAAAAGGCATAAGCCAAAATGACTTGAATAAGCATGCAAATTCAATTGGGGCTTCAAAAGAATGCTTTCTCACTCTTGCTTATTGGCCATATATTGTGTGATAACCAGTTAAACAGTATGACCATGGGTTATTTCATACTAGGCCTTGAGTTAGATATAATATAGATATTTTTTTAGGTCCATTTATCGCCTGTAAACCAAATAAGGCTGGATTTTTGATATTTCCAAAGGGTTTAAAAGAAAATACAGGTAATGTTCAGCTATGAGTTTGGTATTATTTGTGAATAAAGCACAGTCTGCGAACCGTGTCATCCTCGTGACTGAGTGCTGACACAGTCGCTATCGTACCTGATCAGCAGCGAAAAGCTGATAAAAATACAGCTGCCGTTATCGCACTCTGCCTAACTGCAAAAGCATCACTTTCATGGGGAAATCTATTGGTTTTGTGAACATGACGGCGACACAAATGTTCAACTCCGTACAGCTCAATTAGACACGCACACAAAACAGTGTTAATGAAAATGATGCGATTAGGAGCACTTTAATTTTAGCGAAGCATTTTGGAACGATTAGTGCAGGCTATTGGGGAAAAGCAATGACAGGAAAGGAAGAGAGATTATATATAGGGCTCTTTTCTTTCATTCTCGCATCTGGAGCTCAGATTATCTCTAATCTATGGCTCTTTCATTCAGCTCAGTCCCAGGTCAGGGCTGCGTTACTCGGGATGATTTCACATATGCAGTGTTTAGTTCATTTAAATGGAACCCTGGTGTGTTCTCAGCCTCTGTGTGGTCTCGGTTCACTTTGAAAGAGATTCGACTCCGAACTGAATCGAATCGCCTGAAAGACAACATGTCATGAGGTTGTTGGGGTTTTTTTTGTGAGCTGCTGAATTGTGCCACAGCACAATGCGTCTCGAGCGTTCTCCATGCTTATTTGTGAAAAACATTTTTTCCCCCATTGGTGTTTCCTGATCAGTGAATGAAAGAGTCAGCCAAAGCTTTTTGCTCTTTAGTTCATTTCATTATGTGAACAAAATACTGATTCTAGCCTCTGACCCAAAGCAACTGGCTGAAAACGCCAATCATGAGCAAAGGAACTGCAATAGCAACGTTATTTATGAAAAAACCGAGAGGAATACGCGTGTTGTACTCAGACTGAGGTCATGTCGTCCTAAGAACATAATTTCATCTCTATCTGTATATAGTGGTGACTAATTCATTCTTATATAAAGACTTTCCTATATTGTGTACATACTCAAACTCATCGTTTCATGATCTCTTGTGGGCACAGAGCAACTCGAATGACGTCAGTGGAAGTGTATTTAAACGTTGTTTAATTCTTTTTGCAGTGACTCATTTTCTACTGCAACACAATTCATGTGAATCAAACAGACAGCGAGAGAGAGAGAGAGAGAATGCTTGAAGCATTTAAAGCCGGATCAGTCAGCTGTAAACCCCAGATTTTCCGAATTTACGTAATGTTCTGGCTCAACAGAGGCCTAAATGGAGCTCCTGCAGTCCTTTCACAGAGGAGGTGTGAGTTGCATTGCTGCATGCACATCAACAAGCTGATTTCCAGAAATTACTTGGCTAGCTAGCTAACACTGCTTGCTAATTAGTATGTATGACAAGTTGCATAAATGTCAAAGTAGCACTTGAATATGCACATGCATATATTCTGCTCTGATGGGAGAGGAACATTTACACGGTACTATATCTAGTATATTTCAGAAACCATGCTGTTCTAGTTATTTTCTGTGTGTGTTCTCGAACGTACTCCAAGTGTGTGTCTAATAGACTGTAACGGTTCAAAAGCCACAGTCAACTCCCTCTAGCGTGTCCATGTCCAGGTGTAATCCCCCAGTGGTTCGGCTGTAGAGTTATCTGTAGAGTTCTCACCATGTTTGCATGGGTTTCCTCAAGGTGATCCGGTTTCCTCCATGTTCCTCTACTGTTTATAGACCAATCAGCATTTTCAGCTATTCCCTTATTTCCTGTCATTTTTCTACAGGTTTCTGTGAGCTCTGAGTAGGAAATAATGAATAGCCTTGGAAAGAAGTATACACATTTGCAATATGGTGAATAAACACGCAAAATCAGTCACCATGGATATCCTATGTGCTATAAATCCCAAGATATCTCAGAAATAGCTCTCGCCTTCTGTGCTCGCTCTTTCCTCCCCTTTCTTGCTCCTCCACCACCTTTCAGTCTGACTACACCCCTGCGGTTCTCTAATTGAGTGCTATTGTCACCCTCTCTCATCCCACTCTTGAGTTGGCAGAGCTCCTTCCACCTGCGACCACAGAGGATTGTAAGAGGTTTAACAACGCTGGCTCCCAAAGGTACTTTTCCAGTAAAGTTTACTGACAGCCATGTTAGGATTTTCACAACCCCTTTTTGGAGACCTCCACCAGGGTCTGCTGAAAGTCACGAGATGGTCTGCCATGCTGAATCTGTTGGCGTCTCATTTTAAACTTCATTTTTATTTTCACTCCACTTGTCTACATGTATCAGGTCTCAAAAACTGAGGGTAATATACAAGACGATTCAAGGTCATCTTCTGACCTTCTAGCAGCTAGAAGCCTTCAGATGGAGATGAAGGAGAACATTTTTCTTCTCTCAAGTACAACCTTGTAATTGTAACTATAAATGGATAAAGAGTTTGACATGGAGTTCGTTAAGCAATTAATCAAACAAACTTTTATGTACCTTATCCAAACAAGAACTTGCCGTAGGCTGATTCCTGTTTTGATTCTACTTTGGCTTGTTGCTTTTACACCCAGAGCACCTGCTAAGAATCGGATCCCAAATGTTGGTTCTGAATGTCGGCCATGTTGGCTCCTAGCTCGTACCTCAATCTGCTGGGTTTCAGATGAAAAGCTCATCACAATCAATCACACTGGAGTGAACATGCCGCCCTCCTGCTGTCAAGCTGCGCACTTTTGCTAATTAAGCACTTTCAGCATTCAAAGATGCTCAGAGACAGATCAATCTTTGGCTAAGTAATAGATGCCCCACCTACAAGCCACAGACTGACAACTATATGGGGCAGTGGTAGCTCATTGGTTAAGCTTTTGGGTTACTAAAGAAAAAGTCATGGGTTCAAGTTCCAACACTGCCACTGTTGGGCCCTTAAGCAAGGTCCTTAGCCCTCTGTGCTCCAGGGGCACCATAACATAGATAACCCTGCTCTTATTTTATTCACTCTCCTAGCCACAACCGCAAGCTGGCCTAGTGGTTAGCATGTCCACCTCTCGACCGGGAGATTGCGAGTTCTACTTGTGGTCGGGTCATACCAAAGACCATCATAAAAATGGTACCTACTGCCTTCTGACGAGGCACACCACAATACAGATGTAAGTAGGGAGTCAAACTCTCACGGTTCCCAGAGGATTGGCCCCCCACTGTATCCCTAGCGATGTAATAGGCAAGACTGGGATGGGCGACTGCCTGGGAATACCAGGGCCTGGCACGGGAGGGACCCTTTTTTCTGGCCACAACCTTCAGGATCTTGAAGGTTGCAATCTGAAAGGCTATTCACATTTCTTTTAAATCAGAACTTTGAAAAGAACATTTGAATCTATTCTATTATTTCTGGGCCAAAAAAGGTCACAGGATCATGTCCTTGAAGAAAATGTGCATGTCACCATTCAGAAAAATGTGTTAACATAGCACAGGCAACAATTCTGGGTGTTGCAAAGTATTCATAGGGGTGAATGCAATATCAGTCAAATGGGTTTCTTCTATGGAAGAAGGTGGTTCTTGACCATGTTTAGTGATGAAATGCACCAGATTTCTTAACAACAAAAACAACAAAATAGAAGTCTGCTGTGCAAGACGAAATCCTTCCCAACCCCAAAGTGGGAGGACGATATCGCAGATCTCAACCCTTAATCACACGGAATGAGAAACCTATCCTATCCAAGGAGATTGCAGCCGCTGATCATACACCATGATGAATATTATTCTCCAAAGTCAAGAATATCAGATTAAAAACTTTTACCTGTCCTGTCCTCTAATGTCCTTGTAAGCTGTTTATCAGTTTCTCGATTAATTTAATCTTTGCACATCCCCATCGTTTTTCCACGATGCGTTACAATCTATGCTCGCACCATACAGTTTGGGAAATATATCTAATATGTTTGTAGGAGCATTCCAATTAAAATGGTAATTTAAAAAATAAGGGGAAAGTGCATTGAGGTGCGCGAGCATTCACAAACCCAAATGGTATTGCAGTGTGATGAAACATATGTGGTTAAAAAGCCCCCGCATACACACGCTCATACACACAAAGTAAAATGGTGTTCACTCAGTCATGGCCATCTCTACCACACAGCCCCGGCTCTGTAGTCACGCTAATGAAAAGCTGAGACAGGCTGAACTCTCTGGAGGCTAAATGCAGTTTAAGAGGAGAGTAATTTTGCAAGGTGATCATTATTACAGACCTGAAAATGAGAGAGAGTGAACAGTTTCACTGTTAGCTCTTAAAAGCAAAAGAGCTTCTTTTCTCGCTCGCCATTTTCCAGTGATGTCCAACATCAAATTAATGAGAAATCTAATGCAAAAGTAGCAAACACTGGACTCAAAGTTCCAGCTATACGACAGTAAGTGACAGCAGAGACTTGGCTAGTTAGCAATCGACGAGATGATAAGCATCATGGTGTTGACGGCGGTTTCAGGATGAAAGTTGAAGCTTTGGATGCTAATCTGTTTGAGCACAGGTGAGAGAGCTGGACAGACTAAAGGAATAAAGCGCTGCTGCATCGCTGTTTTTAGGTGCAGATGAATCGAGGGTTAAATCCCACTGCACCAGTGGAAGTGCATCAGCAGGAAGAATGGCATTGTGGGTATTCATAAACATGAATACGCAAGTTGTTTAAGGTGGATTTTTGCTTTTACTAAGTCAGGTAAGTGTGTGGTACAAACTAATTTGAATACAAGTACCATAAGTACCAAGAGCTTTGAACTAAATTTCATTGAAGTTAAAAATTTTAAGGTACATTATTGGACCAAAAGTCACTACACTACTCTACATGTACCTTTCCAGGTAAAACACATACACTAAAGGAACAAAAGGTGTATGCTTGATCGTACCACCCAAGTGTCAAGTGTAGTACCATTCAGTACCTTTTTTCCTGAGTGTTTTATACTGTGCCATGAAAGTCCTCAACTTTGGAGAAGGCAGCAGAATTACACGATTATGGCATGATGCGGTTCTCCTGCTGATGGCATGATTATCTGGAAGTTAATGACCCGTCGTCTTCCCGATTAACTCCACACTCGTTCTCAACACAGCAGTTTTACTGATCCTTCAAAAGCAGCTCATTTACGCCTTTTTTTGGATGCTGTAGGGGTAACAGAGTATGTCATGTGTTTTCTCCGCGTGTAATCAATACAACAAGCAGACGATTAATCTCCGCTTTATAGACTCGTAATACTTTATAGATTCAGGTTGAAACTGTATTATCATCAGTGGGGCCTGTACTTGCACCTGTTCAGACAAGGGCATTATGGGAAATGTTTATGAAGCCTTATCCAGAAGTAGAATGGAGGAAGAAGAGAGGGAATTTTGTAATAGATATACAGAGGAAGATAAAGAAATATAGATAGCAAGAGAGAGATAGGACAAAGCGAGGAAAGCTTCTGATATTATTCATCATGACAGTATTTATTTCTTTACTGTTTATCTTTTTTGGAGAAGCATGTTGTTTAGATGCTCGAGGCGGAAATTAATCTCTGTTTACGTTGGAGAGATGCCCAGGACATTCAGGGTGTGTGTCTGCGCTAATGTTGTTACGGAAACTCGGTAAAACAACAATTCGAGCTTAACCTCCAAACAGATTTGAGGGTCCAATTATGTGCATGTCTGATTGCCTCGCTCAGTGAAGGAAGAAACATTTCTGTGCCTTTGAATTAGACTCTCAAAATGCTTACTTGCATTAGTGTTTTATGCAAAAATGTACGGCTGTTGGGGGGGTGATAGGTAATTTCATGGCAGTTTATCGCTAAATGAGAATGCTGTTCAGCTGGGCAAAGTAACCATACAAAATCGGATAAAACCAATGCTGGCTCCAGAGGTCTGACTTTTATTAATAGCTTTTAATAATCAACGGAGGGAGTTTTATTGCACTTCACACACACCCTTGTTGTACTATCCAGGAGTCATCACAGAAATCTGATTCTGGGTTTAAACCTGTCGAGTCACAGAGTCTCTTCCCACCCCTGAGCTGAGCCGCCGGCCCACCGGCTTTCCGCCATCAACACTTCCACCTGTTCCTCATTAAGGTTTCATTTCAGAAATGAATAAATATTCACCTTCAACAGACGAACTTTGTGAAGTCTTGCCAGTTATTCTCTAACATGCTGTATTTAGGCCTGTAATAATTATGCAATTTTGTCTGCTAGTTAATTAGAATATGCTACAATGCTGTTGGTGCTGATTAATGCCCTCCACAATTATTGGCACCCCTAGTAAAGATTAGTAAAAAGGGTTAGAAAAAAATCCACCTTTTGGTGAAGTCGCTTC
>JAOTRR010000056.1:7907961-7918980 GCA_028570945.1 Gogo arcuatus
TAGATAACTGCATAAAACAGCAGGTGTATGGGTGTACCTAATAAAGTGGTCGGTGGGTATAAGTAATGTTCAGACAGAATCAAAATTCTTATACAGTATCATGCAAAGCAGAAAGAAAAAAAGAAAAAATCGTAGAGTCCATGTTGAAAGGGTTAACTCAATCAAAGCTAACTGTGCTTTGTGAAAATTTCAAGAGGAGGATCGACAGCATCTTCCTACAATACAAGTGACAAAAACATCTTCACGGCATCTAAACAATATGTTTAAAGAGTGTGAACACGGCCGACCTGAGCACGCAAAGCAGCATCAGCGAGTATGATCACTAAAAACATGAGCGAAAGGTGCCATGAATTGAGTACACAAAGGAACTCATGACAAACTGTAGTGCATGAGAGCAGTTCACTTCAGCGAGCACTGAATATTGAGCACTTTCCCATCAATTCACGGCACATCACACTTATTTTTAACGGCCACGCTAGCGGATACTGCTCTGTGTACTCAGGTCGGCTGCTCTCATGCCCTATTAAAGACACTGTTTAAACACCAAATCATAGTATCTTAAACATCGTTGGGTAAATAAAATGATCCATAACATCCCTCATTGATTAATACTAAGTAGGTTACTCATTTCAATATCGGTGTCTACGAGTACCGAAAAAAGTAACTTTGGGTGAGAGTCAGGGTACATCCTGGGCAGGTCACCAATCTATCAAAGGACCAGGAGGCATATCGAGGGGGCCAATTCAAACAAGGAAAACTATAGAAAGCTAGCAGAGGTAATTGCACAATATGATGATTTACTTGCAGAGCATTTGCAGTCTTCATCTGTGTTTACCGGCATGTCTAAAACTATCCAGAATGATTTGATTTCAGCAATAGCCAACTCAATTAAAAGCAAAATCAAGCAGGAATTAGACACGGCTCCCTTCTTCTCTTGGTGGATTGATGAAACCAGAGATATAAGGTTTTGTTCACAGCTCTCAGTCATCGTCAGATATGTAGATCATCAGGGCACTATTCAGGAAAGTTTTCTGGGTTTTTTCAATGTCTTGAGTGGGCGAGATGCACAGTCGTTGTTCGAGTTTGTGCAGGCCGAGATGTCAGGGTACAATTTCACAGAGAAACTCATTGCACAAAGTTATGTTGGTGCTGCAGTGTTGGCCTCAGATCTTATTGGCTTGCAGGCTAAAATAAGAGAAAATAAGTGGCTCCTAGCACAACATTTGTTCACTGCTATGCCCATCTCCTAAATCTGGTCTTGAGTCAGGGCATCAAGTTCATCCCCTAGGCAAAAGTCTTTTTCACTCCTCTTGGTTGTTTCATGTCTTTCTTTTTTTTTCAAATCCAGTAAGAGAGTGGCAATGCTTGAGGAATTTGTTTGTGCTAAAATGCCTAGGAATGCTTCAACACATTGGAATTTCTGAATACAGTTGCCTCCATTTCTGACAAATTGATAGGGGCATTCACTCGCATCGTTGAACATCTATGTATAGATGATGAGTCCAAACATTTGGCTCATGGATTGAGAGCTAAATTAGAGCACTTTGATTTCATGTTTTCACTTTTTAATTCCGAGGAACTGTTTTCACAAACTGATGTTGTATTTGACATTGTGCAACCCAAATCAATGGATGTTTCCTTTTGCCAAAGGTGCATAGAAAATCTCATGCAAGTGCTTGATGAGCTATAGTTAGAGAGGGCCTTTGACAAGACATACGTCACTAAAGCTGCCACACTAACGGAGGATCCAGAATTAGCTCACAGGAGAAAAAGAAGGCAGAGCCTGAAGGATCAACATTAGAATTATAAACTCTTTGGAAATGACTCTTTCCATTCATGACAGCATCACAGCCCCATGTCACTCAGCGCTTCCAACATCCTGAGTGATTGGATTTAGTGGAGCTTTTAGATTTTGTAAAATTGGACTCTTACAAGACAAAATTCCCAGATCGGACACCAGCCAACTTGTCAGAGACAAGTTAGAGCCATCTCTGTCAGAGCCATCTCTTTGACGAGGTGGGACTGCAGGTGGGATTTTTTATAGTGATTCAGAGATCCTGAAAAATGTGTGTGTTGCCATTCTCTTCATGAAATCCAGCGGTCTTGATGAAGCTGAGCTGTACAGACTAATGTGTCTAAATGCCACTATTGGTGCCACTTCTGCAGGGGTTGAGAGAAGTTTTTCATGCCTGAAACAGATAAAACGTCGTTCCAAGAACACCACAGGACAGATAGGCTGAAAAATTTAGCCATAAATTTGATCGAAAAGAGGATTCTCAAGTTGCTTCAATGAAACCCTCATTGGTTTGACCAGGTCATAGATATCTTTGCTACCCAGACAGCCAGGAGAGTCGACTTCTTTTTCAAATGAATGCCCATGTACCCTCAGTAATTAGCTTAAACATGCCACACCCTGTTCACTCTAAGACTACAAATGATCAGTTTCAATCAGTATAACAATCAGCTTTTATCCATCTGTTATCTATACCACTTATCTGTCAAGGTCACAGGGGAAGCTGTAACCAATCCCAGCTGACTTGGGGCAAGAAGCAGGGTAAACCCTGAGCAGGTTGCCAATCTATCGCAGGGGTAACACAACCATTCAGACAAACAACCATTCACACCTATGGGCAATTTAGAGTAGCCTGCATGTCTTTGGACTGTGGGAGGAAACCGGAGTACCCGGAGGAAACCCACGCAAGCACAAGGAGAACATGGAAACTCCACAATGAAAGGCCCCAGTCGGCTGTGAGATTCGAACCCAGAACCTTCTTGCTGTACAATCAGATTTTATCCATCCGTTATGTATACTACTTATCTGTCATGGTCACGGGGGGAGTTGGAGCCAATCAAAGCTGACTTCAGGCAAGAAGCGGAGTACACCCTGGGCAGGTCGTCAATCTATCTCAAGGCTAACAACCATTCAGACGAACAACCATTCACACTCACACCTATGGGCAATTAGAGTAGCCTGCATGTCTTTGGACTGTGGGAGGAAACCAGAGCAACCAGAGGAAACCCATGCAGACACGGGGAGAACATGCAAACTCCACATAGAAAGGCCCCAGTCGGCTGTGAGGTTCGAACCCAGAACCTTCTTGCTGTTAGGTGACAGTGCTTATCTCTGCACCACCGTGCTGCCTATTTACCACATTTTAGGTACATTTTTATTGGCAACTAGTTTTGGTGTCATCTTGAAACTAACTAATCCCCAACTATATCCCCAAAAGTGTTTACTGTACTGTTGTTGTTTTTTGCATATCTTTTAGGTAGTTAGCTCACTAGTTTTCAACCAAAGCTCCTTACTGCAGCTTTAAAGGTATTCGGGCTTTACATGCCTGCATATACCCTCACCACTACCACCAAATTCAACTTCACCAAACTCATCTTCACCAAGTGCACCTTCCTTCCTCCTCTACTTTTACAACCACCAGATGCCACTGACATTTATTTATTTATTTATTTATTTATTTATTTATTTATTTAGTTAGTTAGTTAGTTAGTTAGTTCATCATAGTTAAGTGTAAGGTTTCATGAATTTACAAGCATTCCACAATCCTTGAGCTGCTTTTTTGCTTTAACTGAAATATAAAAGAATCTGATCAGAGATCCTTAAGGGTTTAGACTTGGAGAGTGAAATAAACAGTGAGCAAAGCAGGAAATGAAGCTGAAAGTCGAATAATCTGATTGGTCAGAAGGTGTTGGTTAAATGGTTTGTATTAATGCGCTCGTTCTAATACGTTATCGTTATCTGTTTCTAGCTGCTGTAGCGTAAGTGACAACCAGAACTAACTTGTTTCACAGATGTTCAATGACAATAAATGTAACTATAAATGGATCAAATGTACAGTAACATAATAAGTAAAATTGGAATAAAATTATCTTCCAGATAGTAACAGTGACTGCGCTTCATCACATCACCCACCTGTCGTTGATTATTTTCCTACAACCGCACAACCTTGTGCTTGTGTGGTCTTTCTTTACAAGCATTTCTTTATAATGCTTTGATTGTGGAAGATGTGTTTCTGTTAACGCTGATCTTTGGTTTTAAAACAGACTTCATTCCACATCACCACACACTTTCCCACACTTTCACACATACTTTCCTCGGCGCAGAGCTGCTGCACTTTCACTCACAACACCAAGCAAACCCTGTAAATGTGATGAATATATGGGATAAAAATAAAGATATATAAAAGTTTTGAGTCAAGAAAGTCAATAGGGTGTGTGTGTGTGTGTGTGTGTGTTGCAGACTCAGAGTGACTCGCCAAAGATATTTTGGCTCCTTCTTGCCATTGAGGAAAGACTGCTTGTGTGTATGTATGTGTGTGTGTGTGTGTGTGTGTGTGTAGGGGCCTTAATGTGCTGTAGTCTGCTGACTTACTGTAATTGAAATGTCACATTTGGATCAATAGCCTGTATTACTGCGACGCTCTTATGGTAATGCGGATCATGAGTCAGGTCCCAGTGCTGATCCAAACGCAAGCATTAGAGGGTGTGTGTGTGTGTGTGTGTGTGTGTCTGTGTGTGTGTGTCTGTGTGTGTGTGGGGGGGGGGGGGGGGGGGGGTGAATCTGAAGAGACACAAGATCATTTATTCAGCAGATGCTCTTATGCAAAGTGCCTTACACCTGAGGTGTGATCAGATTGAAACATAAAGCTCAGACTGTTAACCACTGCACTGCTGTGTGTCTGTGAGGAATAAAACACTTGGTGTGCTGCTGTGAGAGGAAAATAATCAACCACAGGGTGGTGAGATGAAGCAGAGGGACTGATGCCACTCTGACGGTGATTATTTTCCTATTAAAGCACGACACAGAGCGTTTTATTCCTCTTATACCACAGCAGGTTGCCAACAGCTACAATTTTTTGTTTATTAAGAACAACACACCTTACTTTTTACTTGTTTATAGTTACATTTAATCAACATTGTGGGATGTCTCTCATACACTCTCTCTCTATTTTTCTCTTTCTCTCTGTCTGTCTCTCTCTGTGCTTCTCTCCCACTGTCTTTCTCTCTTTCTGTCAGTCTCTCTCACACTGTTCATCTCTCTCTCTCTGTTTCTCTCTCTCTCTCTCTCTCTCTCTCTCTTTCACACACTGTTCGTCTCTCTCTTTCTCATATACACTGTCTCTCTCTCATTGTCTTCTTCTCGCTCTGTCTCTCTCCCACAGTCTCTCTCTCTTTCTGTCTGTCTCTCTCTTTCACACACTGTTCGTCTTGCTCTCTCTCTCTCTCTCTCTCTCTCTCATATACACTCTGTCTTTCTCTTTCTGTCTGTCTCTCTTCACACACTGTTCGTCTCTCTCTCTTTCTCATATACACTCTGTCTCTCTCTCATTGATTGTCTTCTTCTCTGTCTGTCTCTCTCCCACACTGTCTCTCTCTCTCTTTCTGTCTGTCTCTCTCTTTCACATACTGTTCGTCTCTCTCTCTCTCTCTCATATACACTCTGTCCCTCTCTCATTGATTGTCTTCTTATCTGTCTGTCTCTCTCCCACACTGTCTCTCTCTCTCTTTCTGTCTGTCTTTCTCTCTCACACAAAGTTCATCTCTCGTTCTCTCTGTATCTGTCTCAGACTGTCTCCCCGCCCTCTCTCTATCTCTCTCTCTGTCTCTCTGATGATGATAAATCTGTGTTGTGTTTTATTCTGATCAGTCTTCCTCTCACTGTGTCAATAGCGATGGTCACTGGCTCCATCAGGCTCATTCTTGCCACACCCACTGCCTCGACCAATCACGTTCCTCTCCCAGCCGGGTTATTACACGATCCGCAGGCCGCAATTGGCCAAGGCATTCATCCTCGTTCATTAAAGCCTCATTACGTGGAGGAGGAACATGCTGCTCACCTGGAATTTCCTGACTTTAAAGGATTATGTTCATTAATGTTTCAGCTGGTTCAACACAAACATAATGGACACATAGTGGTGTGTGTTTGTGTGTGTGTGTGTGTGTGTGTGTGTGTGTGTGTGTGTGTCATTGACTGAGTACAACATGTCCAAACACCAATGAAATTATGTTCCATCCCCTCAGAGACTCTGCAGAGGAAATGCGCTCTCTAACCCAATAGAGTTTTATTGTGACAGAAGGATAACACACTTTATTGACTCAGGCGTTTACTAGCCTCATACGTTAGCATGATTAGCTAATGGCAATGGAAAAAAGCTCTCGAGAGCAAATGAATCATTTTATTTCTCTATACACTGATGCAATAGGCGGATTAGTGGTAATGGCGCACCAACAGAGGAGAGACCGTGCCATGAGTCAGGTGGGATTTAGTGATGATTCCCTATTTTGTTACTTTGGTTCATGACCACAGCTGTAGATCAGGGTTCCGGTTCCCAAATTAGGGGTCACGACCCCACATGAGGTCTCCTGATTTACAAACGGGTTCATGAGAGTAATTAAAGGAGCTCCTTTTTGTTTCATTCAACTATTTTACAAATTAATATTATTCCAAGAAAAAAAAATTCAGAAAAAGTTCCAAGATAATGTTGTAAATTTATGAGAGAAAAAAACAATATTCTCTGAGATTGTAAAGTCATACATTTATGAGGACAAAAGTCACAAATTTACAAGAAAAAGTTACAAATTTACAAGACAAAATGTGACAAATTTACAAGAAAAGTAACAAATCTACGAGAAAAGTCTTCTGGATTTTCTAGATTAGTAAATACTTTTGAATTTGATGTCAGAGTTTCCAATTTGCTCATGACAACCTTCACGTTGACAACCTTCAACCTTGACAGCGGACGTGTGTTTAACTTTAATCGGGGTGCAGTTAGACTTTGAAATCTGATGGACTGTGGTTGTAGATAATCGATAATGAAAAGTGAAAATTGTTGTTGTGGTGGTTTTATCTTAACACATTTTTGTACTGGCACAAATTTACAAAATGGATGAAATGTCTTGCTCTCACATTAGCATCAGAAATGTTTACATTTGTAAGTACAGTGACTTCAGCTTTGTTTAACTACTATTCCTATATTTATAAGATATTTATGAGTTACACTTTATATAAAATGCTATTTTCTTACCTTTGTACAGTTTAAAACCTTTCTCCAGGTTGCTAAAAGAAGCTTTGCGAGTATTCCTACATATCTGATGATTCTTTTTGCCGAGTGTAAAAATAGCACCGCTGCAAGTGTCGTAAGAGAAACAGAAATGCAGGAGCAGTGCTTAGAAGAATGTGGAAGAATGTGGATCCGTTTTTAAGTTGATATCTCAACAAAATGTAACTAACTCAGCTGCACAATCTGTTTTTATTTTAAACTAAAGATTAAACGAACTATTTGGACATGCTATTTAGTTCTGTATGATGTGGTTTGGGATACAGGCCCCCCAAAAAAGTCAAAAATTGCATAATTAGGGGGTGTATAGAATATATTATATATAAAATATAAAAACAATGAAAATGAGAAAAGAAAAAGAATCATCCTGAAGAAGAAACAGGAGGAATCTGAAACGTAGGTCCTACTACTTTCCATAAAAGGTCTTGAAGTTTGAGTTTTTATAAATCATCAAAAAAAAAAGGTTCATGCCACTCAGATTCTACAGACCTGCACCATGTTTACTATCTATAGCACTTTTCTGCTCGATCATCTCAAGCACGTTCACTGAAAGCCCCAACTTGCTTGCGGAAGGTGGAAGTATGCGTTTGCTCATCTCAGCAGGAACGGTGAGGTGGGGCCGCGTTTGCTCGCTCTCTTTCTTTTTACATTAACCTCCGAGCCTCTGAGAAGATTCATTTTCGTATAGAATGACCTTAATCCACCGGCAAGCACTGCATTGCTCGTGGCACTTCGACCTTTCAAAACTTAGCGCTGAGTGTTTGTTTTGATTTGCTATTTCTATTATTATATGTGCATGAAAACCAATTACCATTGCTAAGATGTGACAAGTCAGCTGCATCATGAGCTTTAAATCAAACTTCGGAGATATCCCGGCTCATTTTTCAAAGGTGCAAAAAAAAAGTAGCAGTATTTTTTGTTTCCCCTGTAGCTGACCCGTTGACCTTGCTTCCGTGTCCATGCAATCTGCAGAAAACACTGGGACATTTTCTCAGCCATGTTAATTGCTTCTGCTTTCCCCTCTGTTGTCTTTTAATAACTCCTCCATTGGTCCTGCTATCTCTTGCGGTCGTTTGGTACTCGGGTAAGTCTTAAATGAAGGCCTTGGTCTGATAAACGTCACTGTTCTCTCTTTCTCTCTCAGTGCAATTACGCTGACCAGGCTTTTCTTCACACCGAGTGCTAATCCCCCGCCTGCTTAATCGGCCGTAATGCAGAACAGAATGAAAGGCATGGCCGGGCTATGATTAGGAAGGCGGGACCGTGTCGGAAACGGTTAAAGTGAAAACGGTGGACTTGTTTAAGGCTTTAAAAAAGGAGTTGTCAATGCGGTGGGTGTATTTTCCAATAATCTTCGTTCTAGTTGCTAGGTTGGAAAGCCTAGAGATTCTTACAGCCTCTGCGAAGACGAGCACAAGAACGAGATTTGAAATTTGTAATTTAGTGGATGTCAGATTGTAGTATCATGATGTAAAAAAGATTTTGCTGAGGAGAAGGTCCAAAATGACAGAACAACAATATGAAAAGGTGTAAATGCAGTACGGAATTATGACAAATCAAATAATCTTCAGTTAATAATTAAGAAATAAAAACACTCCATGTTGTACTGCTCTAGAAAAACAATCAACAATGGAGTTGATTATTGAAGTTGAACTGGAGTTACTCTTACCAACCCAAAGTTGATTATTGTCCTCTAACAGCATGTCTTGAAGTGTTTTATTCCTCTTATACTACACCTCTGACTGTTACAAAGTGCTGACACTGGAGACTCCTTCCATAAACCTTATAAAGTCATAAAAGTCAGAAGGCATTATTGTTAAAAGCTGATTATATTAACTTGTTGATTAAACTCTCATGGAAAATTTTCTCTAGTTCATACTTTAAGAATATATTATTCTGAATATTATTATACCTTATTAAATTATCTAAAACCATCATGTATTTTTTTTCCTAAAACAATGGTGTATTTTTTTAAACAGTTCCTGCAAGCAGATTCAGAACTAAATCATTTGAGAGCTGCCTGACATTTTGGGTCCAAACAAGCGATCAGAGCTTATAGGTCAACGTTCCTGTTCATTGCAATTTAAAATAGTTTATTTATAATAACAGAGAGAGAGAGAAATGTCAGGTGTCTCGGGAGTGAATGCCGTTGTACAACAGGGTCTCACTGTTCTGACTGCTGAACTTGCATTATACAGGATGATGCACTGTTTACACTATTCATTAGCATCTTTGCAGAACGGTTATGAAAATCTTCACTCAACAAGAATAGGTGTTTTTGTAGTGAAGAATGATAAACTCACGCTGGCAAAATATAGTTCAACACAATCATATTAGTTTATTAAACAAATACATCTTGGCAGTGTTCATTTTGGCAGACAATTTGGATATTTTTTTTTTAATTTGGAGTTACCTAGTTAGCTAGCCTTGACTAGCTAATAGATTCTTACTGTATATTAGCCTGAGACACATGACGGAAATGAAAATCGATTTTTATTTCTAACAAATAAAACATTTTATCATAAAAATCCTCACTGTAATGGAAAAGGTTGGTAATGATACCAAACGTGTTTGGACTATGAGCATGTTTCAGTAACCGCAAAGCTTTAACGCTAACATACACTGAAAGGGAGATGGGTCTGGAGTGTGTCTAGGACTGCATGTGGCCGGGTGGATGGCAACCAGTGTGCACTGCATCTCAATTAATTCCCTTGTACAATAACGCCTTTGCAAAGTGAATGCACAAAGATGAGGTTTTAACTTGTCTGATTGCCCATTAATGACATTTTCTGTTTGTATTGGTTGAGGAAAATATTCCATTTCCTCCATGATTTTTGACTACAAAAGGTCATTGTTTTGTTTTCATCATTTCTCATTTTACATCTTTGTCAACAAAATTAACACTACCTCTTGGTTACAGACATCATAATGAAACTCATCACTGATGTGATGAGGGATAATGGAGCTCCGTGGTGATGACAGATAAAAGAAATGTCCCTGTTCAGCTCCTTTACAGCAGAGGCCAAGTGCAATCTTGCTGTCTGTGTGAGTGGCCATGAAGCAAGTCATTAAACCTGCACCGCACCCGAACAATGAAATGTGCCATTTATTGATGATGGGTAATTTGGCCCGGCCGTGCTCCACCCACTACTTTAATCCCTGAGACTCCTCTGACTTCGGTACATATCATCAGTGCTGAGCTGGTGCTATTTACACCTCGCACCGAACGTGGCGAGGTTTATGGCCCATAAATTGAAACGGTCTGAGAGGTCCTTTGAGGAACTGCGTGTTGAATTCACAGAGGGCGACATGCGGAGGTCATATATTTCAAAGTGCTGTATCAGGATGGTGACTAAAATGCTAAGTGTCCTTTTCCTGAATAGAATGTCTCTTGAATGGGTCAATGCCCCAGACATGGCATTTAAAGGACATATGGTATGGTGCAAAAGTTTATGATCATGACTGGGAAGATGACTTTTATTGTCTTATTTTTCAAGATCCAATGTAAACTCTAAATCGGTTTTTAGTTTTAGGAATATAAAATCATCTTCTGACAGATCTTGTGAAACAACTAAACACCCTGTTTTTAACTTTTGTTGTTACGATATATTTAATTTAAATAATACACACTCTTTACACACACTCCTACTAGTACTGTTTTCAACATGTAATAAAGTTGTGTGTAAATGTTTTTACACACATACTAACTGTTCTTCATTTTATAGGGCACCATTACTTTTGTCCTTATTGAACAACTAGTCTTATTTGTCTGAATTTATGGATTTCTTTTGGATTGCCATATTCTTTCCATTGTTACCTCCGCCAACTTTGTTGGAGGAGGTTATGTTTTGGCCTACGTTTGTTTGTTTGTTTGTTTGTTTGCTTGCTTGCTTGCTTTTCCCAACGTAACTCAAAAAGTAGTGAACGGATTTTGATGAAATTTGGAGGA
>JAOTRR010000056.1:7955517-7969404 GCA_028570945.1 Gogo arcuatus
GCACACACACACACACACACACACACACACACACACACACACACACACACTCTGATCTAAATTTCACTCTGTCTTGCCCTGCAGTCATATTAGGAACAGCCAATGCAACTTGGCCCATTTTTGGTGCTATCCATCTTTTTATTTCACACACACTTCAGAATGAGTCTCCAGTGTCACTAGATATCCGTCAGCAGAAAAGAACCTCTGCACGTGAAAGGAATAGGAAGCTCTGACAGTGGCTTCACTGTTATCTTTTCTTTACATATCCAGAATGGAATGAATCCATCAGCACTTTTTTCCTGTCTGGATTTGAAGCAAATATTCTACTCACCAGTTTCTAGTCAACATTTGAAATGGTGCATTATTATAACCAAATGCAAACACTGAATATTCAAAACCCTAAAACCCACGAATGTCCTAAAAAAAATTTGTCGTGCTTTACGCAATAAATGGTTTTGCAAGTATTTCCATGGTACTTGCAGTAATTTAACTTTCTAGTCTAAATTCAATAAGGTCTATATGCCGTAGGATGAAATCAAAACCTTCCAGAACCTTCCATTCTGCAACATATGAGACATAGTTTGATATGCACATGACCTAGACAAATATAAGCAAGCTAACTTGAATGAAAGGGTGATCTATCATCTATCAACTGTAAAAAAAAAAAAAAAAGGCAGCATGTGAGGATACAGCAGTATGAATGGACAATGGGGTACAGCCCAATATAGTGCTTTATTGGTGCTATAAAGCACTTGTGTGTATTGTTATCCCTTAGGAATATCCCTGTGCCAGAGTTTTATTCTTGTCCTAAGCCTCATTCTGTTAAGGCTTTAGTTTTGGAATAAACTCTCATAAAACAGTCATATTTCTGGTAGACGGTGAAGATGATGGGGTTCTGAGGTGAGCAGGATGTGGAAATGATGTATGCTGTAGTTTGTCATCATCAGCCTCCCACCCATCATGATCACCGGCTGTCAGGGCATACTCACTCAAACTTTTGCAATCTAATACACCAGACTGTTTTCAAAGTAGTTTATCAGCTGGCTGTCAGATGAACAAGAAAAAAAATTCTTGTATTTCTTGTTTTCCTGTATAGCCTGCATGAAATGCTCTATTCCACTGGTCAGTAGCCCCATTCCTAGGAACCTACATTCCTACAAAGTTTTGTTCCAACCCTATTTTATTTACGTCCACCTGCTCCAAGTAAAATGTTTTGTTACCATAGAGACCTGATGCATTTTGGAGGTTTTGTTGTATTAGCAAATAGAGATGGAGCAAAAACAGGGACAGTAGACAGTTTTTAGGCAACTACTAAAAAGGTCAGCAAACCTTCTTCTGGCTCCATCCCAAATTGACAAAATTTCAAAAACTCATTCCTGGAGGCCTACTTGCCTACAAATTTTGTTCCAACCATATTCACTGACTACTGCTCCAAGTAATCAAAGGGCTTTTAAACAGATAGGCCAGATAGGTTTGGTGGTTAGATAGGGATGGTTTTGAAAGCTTTGGTGATTTGGGATGGAGCCAAAAGAGGCACAATTGGCAGCAAGATTTCCACACTACTTGATTGGTCAATAGTGCTTCTTTTGGCTTCATCCCAAGTTTATAAAGCTTTACCCCATTCCTGGAGACCTGCCAACCTACAACGTTTTTTCTAATCCTGTTTACCTACATATGTTAGGATGGAGCCAAAAGGGGGATTGCTAAGCACTCTGGAACGATCTGGAAGTCTTAAAGCTGTCAACTGGGTTTTTAGCAGATGTCATTACCTAGATAGTTTATCTAGAGAAGTGCTTTCTGGTCTCCACAGAACACATATACTAATGCAAGCACAAAAAAAGCCAGGGTCTAAGAATATCATCAAGCTAAATCCCTGTGAGAAAGGAGTTAACAGAGTACATTCCCTTTAATTCAGTTGGTTAGTAAAGAGGTTGGTTTTTAGTCTTGGTGTGAAAACATCTATTTGGGGAGCCAAGGGAAGTTCTTTCCACCACATTGGTGCCAGTCTTAATGTATGTCTTTCTTGTCTCTTGAGGCTTAACAGAGTCGAGCTTGTGCTTCAAGGGGAATGTGGTACAGAGCAGGTTTAATTGGTGTTGTCAGGTAGTTGGGACCTGCTCTGTTTTTTTTGGTGAGCATCAGTGTTTTAAATCTGATAGGAGCAGCTACACGGAGCCAGTGGAGGGAACACTGCAATGGAGTGAGGTGGAAGAAATTGGGGAGATTGGAAACAAGGTACACAGCTGAATTCTAAATCAGTTGCAGTGGTCCAACAGTGCACAAGGGAAGACCTGCCCAGAGTGAGTTGCAGTAGTCTAATCAAGCTGACAAGTGACTGAATAAACACCTGATTGGCCACCATGGAGAGAAATGACCAGGCAAGCCATGTTGAGAGACTATATAGTGTAGGATAGAATACCCATGAAGCAGCATATTGAGGGATCTTATAACATGGCAACTCTCCTTTACAAGAATGAGTCATCCATCTACTCTGCCTATTCTTAAGGCATTAACTGGGAATTATAATTTCTAAACTGGATTAGATTCATTGAATAATGCAGCATAAGAAGAAAATCCTGTGGGGAAAAAATGAAATTATTGCTCATCTTCAGTAGATAACATTCACTCTACATGGAAGATCCGAATGACAGAACATTCAGCCTTTGAGTAATTAATTAGGTTTTGAATAAGGGGAGATGAGATGGATATATCCTTTTTATAAAATATATCCTCTGAAAAAAATATGCCGCTTCCTAGAATGCCCTTGATCAAGAAATGACTAGTTTGTTAATCCTCAAAGTGTTAGGATGGTTGGATGTATTTAAAAATATATATTTGTAATGGGAAAGAGAGTGGAAACTATATTTGAAATCATATATTTACATATATTGTGTTGTAATGTGACTTGAATATACAGTTACTATTATGAACAGGTCATCAACGTACTAAGTCATTTTTTTTATTTCAACGAATTAGGAACTTTTCATTGTGTGGTTTGTTGAGCAAAGTATCACAAATGTTACACAGTAACAAAAGTCACATTGATTTTGTTTGAAGTGCACTAGAAAGAATACTTGAGTACTTAAGAAGTATGAATACTTAAGAAGAATGCTTGTGTTAACAAAGAATAGTATGATTGAGGTAGTCTGATCCTGCGCACTCCACACAGCCGTTTCCTTCCAAACTGACGCCAGGAACACACACCATCATCAGGTAATCGATTGCAGGTTTCACAGAGCACATGCTAATGTCGACAAACACTTATTAAACTGTACCTCAAGTACCGGGCACTTGGCTCTCCTGTGAGAAGATGTTAATCCTTGCAAGCACTTTCTCAGAGGCTGGTGTTAGTCTAAAATATGTGTCAGAAATGAACCATGACCTTTGAAACACAATGATATGTTATGCATGCTGTGGATGCACACATGCACTACATACCTGCTAACAATACATACAAGGACACACTGGCAGTTTATATGACCCACCTACACACACACACACACACACACACACACACACACACACACACACACACACAACATGCCCTGATGACCCTAAACATATTTTAATGACCCGGTTCCTGCCCCAGCTACTTGACATGGGCCTGGTGAATACATTACTGTCCTCGCTTCCTCTCTGATTCCATTATGCAGCTGTCTCCATCTTTCTAACCTCATTTAGCCTCGGGCGATTTCATTAAGTCTCAGAACAATGCTGTGCCATGCCGCAGATCTTCTGGAATGGAATGAAATTGTTTTAAACAGGAAAAAGGTCCACCTGAGGTAACCTGATATTTCAGTTTGAGTGAACAGAGCCACCATCTGCCAGTACTTTTGAGTGTTACTGTTGTTAAAATTAATTTTACAATGTATGTATGCAACTTAAGCCTTGTCTAATAAAAAAAAAAATCTGATTAAAGGAACAATTTGATTGATTTGCATGCTAATTTTGCTAATCATGAGCAGCCTCTGAGAGCACAGCAATAGCAGTATGCAAATTGTATTACATGTTAATTGGGGCAACTCCGTTTTACTGCTTATTAACATTTTTGTTTAAAGGTTACTCCATCGCATTCTGAATTATTCTGTCTCTTGAAGACAATGTGTCTAGTGTTCCTTGGTTCTCTGTGTTACCACCATTATCTTATTGCTGGATTCTCCATGACATTTCTGCCACATTTTATTTTCTTTTTTATTAATCCACACCAATTTAAATGTCAGATGCTTTTTAAACAGTTGTTTACACGGGGCAAATTAGAAGGAAGCTTCTACTTTATGCTAATCGTTGTGTAGTATGCCATGTCCACATGATGGAAATAATATTAGGAGTCAGAATTGAGACATGTTAAGAAGCAACAAAGGGATATGTGGGGTTGGTTTTGTTATATAAAAAGGGTGGTGCTTAGCACAAAGTAAATGAACCCGATCATTGAAGAAACTGTGATATGGCCCATATAGATACAAGCATGTTCATTTTCACACACAATTTGCACAAATATTCATGCATACATTTTTCATTCTTTAACCACATGTTTATGTTGGATAGCATTCACTTCTGTTCATTAACAATCGTCAAGGTGTTAACATCTACAACTGGAGCATTTCTGATTTTGATCCCTTGCTAGAGTGATACAGGAGACTAGGGCTGTCAACAAGACCTCCATTGTCAAGTCCAAGACCAGGATTAGCCAAGACTGAGTCAAGAACTAGTTTTAAGGCCGTCAAGGCCAAGTCAAAATCAAGTCCAAAAGAAAGCAAGACAGTCAAGATTGACCAAAACCCATCAAAAACCTTTCCAAGGCTTTACTTCAATTAGTTGGCTTAATTCATGCATTGTGACATGACAAGTCCAACTTGTCATAAATGCCAGTAAGTCTGAGACAAGTGCAAGTCAGTACAGAAAATGTCTCAAGACATTCCAAGACCAGACTTGAGTCCTACAGCCCTACAGGAGACATTTGAAAACTGACATACAGTTTTTGTATGATTTAAATGCACAGAAGTGGTAAGAATGCTTTATGTGAAAGACACGTGTCTAGGTGAGCTTTTACCTGAACTCTCGAGTCTCAGTCTTGTGAGCCAATAGAAAGCAAGAAGGTGGGACCCCTAAAGCCAGCTTTAAACTCTTTTTTCATGAGTTGAGAATGCATGACATGATACTCATCAGCTGCTTGATTTAGTGCCACTATGATCAAAGACAGCCGATGCTGATGTTCTGGCAGTGTGAGAAGTTTTGATTAAAATCTTGGAGTCTGAGGGCTGCTATGATGCTCGTATATATAGTGCATATAATGGGCAAAGTCAGTGCTTAGCTCAGCAGTTAAAGATCTGTCCTAGTGACTGGAAGGCTGATGCTCAAATCTCACTACTAACAATAAACCAGTTAGACATAAGCAATGCCTGGAACCATCACCTGACATCTTTACATTAGCACTGAATTCTGGATTATTGATTCAATAGTTGTTTGTAGTTGGATGCAAATCAAGTCTGCTTTATTACCTTAAGAGAAAGACAGAGCGTTTAATCACAGCCAACATTAAAGAATTAATTACATTCGTGCATTGTTTAAGGGCAAACAATGAACCCTGAATAAAATCAGTGCAGGCATCAGGACTGACTAAATGTGCAGTGGCTTGGGAAAAACCCTTATATGGTGAAATTTTAAGATTTTCTTCTCTACAAAGATCTCATTTGCATGCATTTCAACCAAACGTAAAGTTTTTGATTGTAAAGGCTTGAAAGACTTTACTGGACAGTAGAAGACTGGAAAAAGACCAGGTGATTTTTTTTTCCTTAATCTTCAACTTTCTAGTATGGGTGAGCCTGTGCCCATGAAAGCCTCAGATTCCTGTTCTTGGCTGACAGGACTGTAACCCAGGGTGGTCTTCTTCTGTTGTAGCACATCCACCAGAAGGTTCAATGTTTTGTGTATGCTGAGATGCTTTTCTACTCACCACAATTGTGAGCTAGAGTTACTATATCCTTCCTGGCAGCTCGAACCAATCTGGCCATTTTCCTCTGACCTCTCTCACCAACAAGGTGTTTCTACCCACAAAACTGTCACTCAGTCAGTGTTTTTTTTTGTTTTCCGCACCATTCTGTGTAAACTCTAGAGACTGTTGTGTGTGAAAATCTCAGGAGATCAGCAGTTTCTGAAATACTCAAACCGGTCCTTCTGGCACCAACACCCATACCGTGATCAAAGTCATAATGTGATAGTGATAATGCTTAGATGATGGCTAAGTTTAACAGTGTCACTAGCCAAGAACTATAGGAAATATGTATGACCTATATCTCAGATAGTGACTGATTCCAACCTCAAGCTCACACTGAAGAAAGTTTGGGTTGATGCAAACCCATTTTCTGCATGAGCTAATTTCTGGCTCATGCTGATTGCTGACATGAGCAGAGCTTAGTCATCTTCTTTAATCACAGGTCTATCATTAGAGAATCCATCCATCCATCCATCCATTGTCTATACTGCTTATCTGTCAGAGTCACGCGGGAAGCTAGAGCCAATACCAGCTGACTTTGGGCAAGAGGCAGGGTACACCCTGGGCAGGTCGCCAATCTGTCACAGCCAGTTGACCTAATCCACATGTCTTTGGACTTTTTTTCTGGGGCACCCGGAGGAAACCCACAGAGGCACAAGGAGAACATGCAAACTCCACACAGAAAGACCCCAGTCAGCCATGAGGTTCAAACCCAGAACCTTCTTGCTGTGAGGTAACAGTGCTAACTACTGCACCACCGTGCCACCTATTAGAGGATCATAGAGTAATAATGATTAGTCTTGAAAATTGGACCACTCTGGTCTAATCCAATTTTTTTCCCCTCTCTGCTGAAGTTCCCATCACACAGTGCAGTGCTGCCAGGGAGGAAAGACAAACTGTTAATAATATTGTCTTCTTTCTCCCTGTCTTCTCTCTGTCTTTTTTTTTTCTCTCCCCCTGGCAGTTGGGAGTGCCAGCAGGCACGGATAATTGAAACACTTGTCCATTTTTGGAGGAGGATCGTGGTTGGTGGAGCTTGACATATGGTTTTTGTCTTTGATGGGCATTAGTGATCTTCCTCCAAGGAACAACAAGAGCTTTTTCACAGAGAAGCCGTCAGACTTGCCTCTCCAACTCTTGGGCCTCTTCTTCACATGCATGAGTAGTGCTGTTGGTACAAAACAGACACTGCATTTAAATACAATGCAATACCATACACCCAGTGACTTGCCACGGGAGAATATCTGGAAACCTCTTATGTATCTGGCAAGTTTTGATGATTTGATTATCTGTGATTGAGGATGTTCTGTTATTTCAAGACCTGAAAGGGTGAGTAAAAACTGCCTGAGATGACATTGGAAAGAAACCTTAAGAAGAACCAGACTCAAAAGGGAACCTGTCATTTTCTGGGTGACAGTGGACAGTGGGAATATAAAATCATTACTCTTCCACAGCTGTATACTATAAAGCCAAACAGTAATAAATATGTTGAAAGGTTGTTTACTATGAGCTTCATAGTCTGTATGCTTACAGCAGGAGTTCTTAACTATGACTCTACAGTATCCAGGTCAGATTTTCCACTGAAGCAATGGTGAGATTTGGCTATAAACTGGTTTTGGGAAGTGCCAATATTTAAGATATACACATGGAGCCATCCACAGCAGCAGAAAGTGAGTCACAAGAGCAGAAAGCCCCAAGCAGAAGAAGAGTATCAGGTTGAATCAGGCAGGTCCAGAGGGTGAGACGAGCCACAGCAGTAGAAGGCATCAGGAGTACACGTAAAGTTCAACATAGAAAGAGAGAGAACAGATTATTAGGTAGGTTCTTTGAGCTAAAAATCCAACTCCCTATGCCCTGAACGTTTTGTGAAACATTGTAATTACTTCTCAGGAGTGCAGAAAATATTTTTAAAGTTTTACTTAGAGCAGCAAAGTACTGTCTCTAAAACACTGACACAGTATGACAGAAGTGAAAAAGTTAACTTGTTCTGTTAAAATATCAGCAGAGGTGTTGGTAATAATACTGTATAAGGAGGCCAGGTTCAGCAAAAAGACCCTCCCTTTGTTGTTATGATAAGCTCCACTTTTCTGGGAAGGTTTTCCACTAATTTTTGGAACATTGTTGTTCCTATTGAATTTGTCCTTTCAGCTGCAAGAGAATTAGTGAGGTCAGGCACTGATGTCGGGCAAGAAGGCCTGGAGCGCAATCAGTGTTCCAGTTCATCCCAAAGGTGTTCAGTGGGGTTGAGGTCAGGGCTTTGTGCAGGACTCTCAAATTCTTCCACTCAAAACATGGCAAACAATGTCTTCATGGAGCTTGCTTTATGCACAGGGGCATCGTCATGGTTGTTAAAAATGAGGTGTACCCCAGCCATCTCCTTCCAAGATGGATGACTTTGAGTAGCAGCAATCTTCAAAAGTTGTGGAAAATGTCATGAAATGTTAATAATACCATCTGCAATACCAGAGCACTCATATAGCCATTGCAAAACCACACAGAGTGCAAGAGCCTAGTTTCATCTTCAAGCAACCCTCGCAGACGTCCTCTTTGCATTAAGTATCATGAGGCTTTCAGGCTTTATTTGTGTATGATGAACTTGCTATCAGTGCATTACTAACTTCTTAAGTGTAATTGATGGTATAACTTTGTGCCTGACCAATTGCTAGGATGAAAAAAAAAAAATTTCTAATGCACTTCTTCAAGGCCTTCTCCATCTACAGACTTCCTTTCTCATGCAAGTGAAGAGTGAATAGTCACTGGCACATAGCAATACACACCAACATGCCATGCAGCTGCTAAGAATCTATTAGCATTACAACAGAAATATGGCTGTTTATCATTATTAGCCTTCATTATGATTTGAGTCATTGATGTTTTACCATAATTTTTCAAACATGGATGGAAAGACAACTCTTTCCCTTGATATTCAAATTTTTAGAAATAGTAATAATCTGAAAATATGATGGTAGAATGCGGTATTGTGTCGATGGTTGTGACACGTTTCCCCCAAGTATATGAAGATGTCACATATTTCAAAGTGCTATTCGTGAAACAATATAGAGCATGTGAACTTGCTTGGACTTGGAGGGAAGCACTAAAGGCCATATGCAGAGTCTGTAATTTAAATGCAAAAGTTACGCCAATATTTATGCAGCAGAAATTTCCTCATGTGCAGAGTCAGGTACGTAGCTAGAAGAAGCTGTCCAAGAGAATTGTCTGGGATGAGGTTTTTCAACTTCTTCTAGACCACCACACAACAAAAGCACCTACCTTCACATGAAACACTGAATATTTTGTTTAGTTTAATAGTATTGCTTCCACGCTTATTATTCAGCTGCTTATAAAATAGCACTTGATCCAGCACATCTTACTACAGTATTTTTCATTTTGCACGCCGACAGCTACTCCTGCACACAACTTAATGAAACCACAAGACACTAAATTGTACCGTGTGCATGAGAGGTAGTATGTTTTGAGTTGTCAGATTTATAAAATAATGGCAATATTTTGGTTAGTTTGATCTGCTCTACTATAAAGAAAATGTTCCTACAGTTTGAAGGATAAGCTTTAACAGTTGTACCAGTTGCAATCCCATGAGCTCAGTTAAAGTCCAAGTATGCAACTGCTCTCAAGGCAGAGATGTGGAAAGTGTATTGTTTATTAAAGCACTCCAGGGACAGGGTTTGTTTATGTAGTGATGTACTTATGGCAAGCATGGTTTAAATAATAATTGAAAGTGGTAATGGAAGCCCATTTAAGTGCAGCACATCTTTGGGCCCTTCACACTGAGTAAATAAAAACAGATAAGTAATGAAGTGCTTTTTAACTATGGCACAAATAACAGAAGGTAGATGTTGTTTACATGCAGCTCTCCAGAGTGTGAAACCAAGAAGGTTGGCGGCATTTAGAAACAGAGTGCATTCTCCTGGGAGCTGCAAGATTTTAATGCAAACGCAATGAACTTGAGCAGGAAACAGGATTTTTTTTTTCAGCATCCCAAAAATAAATAAATAACGTAAATCGATAACGCATGATGTGTTTGGTGCATGAGTGTGGAATGCAAGTTTAAAGAAATTAACTGGTTTAAGTGACCTTTTTCTCTTAATCTAGAATGAAAAAAATATATCTTAGCAAGTGAAAATATCTGAATATACATCAGGCAGATCTGTCTAATGTTTTTCATTATAAGCTTCTAAAAGAATGTAGTTACTTTTTTATAGAAATAAATGCTTGACTTTGGTGAGCATGGGTGCCATCTTGAAAGCGCCGTGTAGCCTGATTAGCCTGATTTTTCTGCTAATAGTCAGTACATTTGTACATAATGTAGAAAACAGTAAAAAGTAGCTTTTTACTACACTGATTAATTTTTACTCCATGGAATATTTACCACTTAGAGATAAGATTCATTTTAGAATCAGGAGCGCACAGGAGTGAGGAAACACGGACAAAAGTGACAAAGTCCTGAGGAAAGTAGTCATGTAAGTTTCAAGCTAGCAAAACATTTTTGGCCATGTCAAGGTTAAACATATCTAGAGGTGGGGGGGGAAGGAACACTAGCAAGATTCAAATAATAGCTTTTACGAACAATGCAAGACACAGCACCAGAACTCGTATCCAAAAAACGAGCACAATTTTTTTAACATGCTGTGTTTGAAAATTTGTTCAAAGAGGATAGCTTCTACTTTCACAGCTAGCTTTCACTTGCTAATGTATACTTTGTCCACCTGTAGCTTTCCCACTGACAGGAAGTAAATGTAGTGCATCTCTGCAGCTTTTAAAGTTTATTAGTCCGAGTTCCTCATGACCACACTGTTTTTAAAAGCTTTTCTGTGCCAATATTTTAGCATTAACACAAGTTAGCATCAGTTAAGCTAGCTCGTGCTAATCTGCCCGTGAGGGACTGCGAGATCAAGGCATGTGTAATGTTTAGTCGCCCCACCTGTGCCCTCAGCAGCGAAAGAAATGAGTCTGGAGGTCATGTTCATGCTAGCAGCTCTTCTAAGGTCCAGACGAGTTCAATTTCTGTCAGTCAAGGCAGTTAAATAGACCCTGCTCACGCCATGGACTCCACATCAGTTTGCATTTGTTCTGCTACGATGAGCGCAGTGAAGATTCGAGTGGGAGGAAACCATCCTGATTCAGCAGGAAAGGTGCTGATTGTACCAAGAGGAGGGGAAGAGGTGTAAAATTGAACAGATGTTTCCATATTCCAGCTGTCTTCCCGCCCACTAAATAACATCATTCCAGTTTGTGGAGCCAACAACCAAGTAGTGAAGACTCATATTACAGAGACGATGCTTCAGAGGATGTTATAAACCATCCTGTTATTAATATTAAATTGACTGGGGAAAAAAACTGAAATGTGAGAAATTTAGATGAGGTTTAGCATTAAGCAAACCACGTTGATGAATCCGAGGCTTTCGTTTTCATGCAGTGTTTACCCGAGTTACCTGATGAAGCTATTGAGCTATGATTCTGTCATGGTTTCCTTCACCAGTGTGCTGAGTGGTGGGCAGTTTTAAAAGAAACACTATCAGGAAGCAGCTTGCTAATGGAGGTGAGATTAGGTTAATAGCGCCGGCTTTTATTTCATCAAACAAGATGCTTAAAAAAAGGGGGAGAGAAAGAGAGAGAGCAGTTTTTCACAGGGGTTAGAGTGTACACACGGCGGTGGTGGTAGTCTTTTCCCTGTTAAAGCTTTTATCATATTACAGCAAATGGTTGGGTGTGTGTAGTGAAGCGGAACATAGGTTTGAATTTTTTAAGTGAGTGAGTTTGAGTGAGTTAGAGAAGGTTGGTTTTGCACTACTTTTCTTCTAAACCAAAAAGCATTCCATGGTGTTTGATATTTTCTATCAGGTATTTTGACAATGACTAACAAGGAACCACTAGCATTTAGAGCCATATAAGAAAGTCCTGTGTATTCTGTCTCGGGTTACGCAGCTGCCTAAGTTCATTTCAGTTAACTTCACATTTAAATTCAAAGCAGCAATTGTTTAGTGAAGGAATCCTCTTTCTACATTTCCACAGAAAAAAGAAAAAGAAGGTAGTAGCCTCTAGTTAGCAAAGTGCAATTTGCTAAATAGTAATTGGTTGCCTCTGGGTTTGGCTGGTTATTAGCTACATTAGCATGTAAATGTGATTTTGGTCACAAAACTGAACACTAGATGAATGCGACGATACAGAGCCAAAAGGCACTCTATTAAATGGGGGGATAAGAAGTACTTGTTAAGATAGCTCACATCCACTGACAGAGTTCACGCCTCTGGAGATTCTCTGTAAAAAAAGTCGAGAGGAAAAAAAAACACGGAGCATTGTGGCAAATTCGCAACAATGACAGCAACAACAGTTAACAGCCTTTCCATGGCTATTTTATAATCTCGGCCAGAGATGTTAGCACTTACTGATTATCAAGAGGAACATGGGCAGATTGCTTTGCTAATTTGCAGTCATGTGCTGGCCGCTGCCCGAGGACATGCCCAGACAGGCCTCGCAATGGCACAACCGCTGTCATCCCGGATCCTGATAATGCTCCAAGATCGTTTCTCACACCAGTTCTCTGTTTTTTTATGTCTCTTTGAATTTTTGTAGCATTCTCCCCATCTCTCTTTTATTAGTGTGCTTTCAATGTTCTGTTCTATTCTGCTTCCTCACGTTATGCTAATTTTACAGTCCTCCTGCTTTCCATTTTTTGTCAGTGAATGTCTGTTTCAGTGTGTCCGTCTCTCTTTCTCCATCTGTTCGTCGTCTCTCTGCCACTGCTTCCTGCAGAGAAATGGGCATTTTAGTGGTTTTAGCCCCAAAGAGGAAAGATTTTTCGTGTCACTCTGAATAAATGAAAGACATCTCACATGTTGAGAGCCTGAAAATCATTTAAGTGCATAAGGAATATGCACTCCACAGGGGGACAGAGCACATTAGGGGTTGCATAGACTTGTGGACTAGCACACCACTGTGAAGATGTTGGGTGTAATTTCACTGGCACTAGATGATCCCAATAAAATGTTGCCCGAATTTTATAGATTGTGTGATAACGTGTTCTCCATGTCAAACTATACGATGAGGATCGTCTAAGGCTAGATCTGCGATTAAAGAAACTTACTATGTTCTGTTTATATCATCAATCAGAAAATGCACTAGAAGACCTTGTAAAGAAACATGGAAACAGTGGGGTGTGAATAGACACAGAACAGGTGCACACATTTGCAGAACAAACCAATGACATGACAGAGGTGGAGACAGGACCAACATAAACAAAAGTACATAGAGAACAAATAATAAGCATCATTAGAAATATTGTGGTTGACTAGTAAAAATTAAGTCATGAAATCCCTAGTGGACACACAATACTCTGTAAAGGTATAGCTATACGTGTGAGGACTTAACCTGAATTCTGTTTCCACTGGTAAGTTGTATAGTCATCAGAAAACCTGGGAGGTTTTTCTTCATATTTTACTGTACTTTTGAGGACTTTGCGCCACATGAATTCACTGCGAGCACACATGCAGAACCTGCAACGTATTTGCTATTAATATGGTAATCTCCCTGAAGAACAAAAGGAAAGGGTTACTGTATTCTTCCAGGCGAGAACATTTGAAACTCAGCAAGCCACGTGATTAAAACAGCAAGACTCAGAAGACCGGTGGGAACATAAAAAATAAAAACTCCCAAAAAGAGATTCATGGGTTATTCATAGCGGCATCTGAGTAATAAAAGATCCAGCTTGCGCTCATCTGGACTTCTACTGAGTTCAACGCTAACTTTAACACCAGCATGACTTCCAGATGAGCTGAAGAGTTTCACAACGGTACTTAGCAAAGGAAATATCGATCCCACTGAATCAGACCAGTTCTTTAGATTGTTTTAGACATATATGTGTTCAGATATATCTCATT
>JAOTRR010000056.1:8096797-8112010 GCA_028570945.1 Gogo arcuatus
AATTTTGCTGTGCTTGAGAGAGTACATGTGACAAAAATAAAGGCTTCTTCTTCAAGTACCCATGGTCAAGGATCTAACAACTATAGGCTTGGGGCATTCCAAGGGGCTCAAGACCTAGCAGGTGAAGGGCCTCTCTCAGGCTCAAGAATTGTGTTGCATTAGTGGCCTTGCTCAAGAGCTCAGCAATTGTGGACTACTGGCCTTACCTTAAAGGTGCAACAACTGAAGGCTTGCAGCCTCACTCAAGTGCCCAATGATTGAGGACTAGTGGTCTGTTCAAGGGCTCAACATTTGAGCAGTAGTGGCCTTGCTCAAAGGTCTAACAACTGAAGTCTAGTGGCTTTGCTTATGGGCTCCATAATTGTGGACTAGGGGCCTTGATTGTTGGTATTGCAGCCATATTCAGGGCCCCAACAAGAGTATTAGGGGCCTTGTTCCAGGGCACACTAATTGAGGCTAGTGACCTCACTCATAAGCCCAAGATTTGAAGGCTAGTGGCCTTGCTCAAGAGCCCAGCATTTGAGGGCTTGGAGCATCAAACGGACGCCAACAATTGAAGGTTTGGGGTCTCTCTCAGGATCTCAAAAGTTGACATCTAGTGCCCTTGCCCAAGGACACTACAATTTGTGGCTTTGTATAAGGGCTTCACAATTGAGGGCTAGGGCCCATGTTGACTTTAACCTTTCATAACTTTACATAAGAGTTCACTCACTCATTTTCTATACCACTTATCCATTGCAGGTCACAGAGAACCTGGAGCCAATCCCAGCAAACTTCAGGTGAGAGGCAGGGTACATCCTGGACAGGCCACCAATCCACCACAGGGGACAAACAAACATTCACCACAGGACAGACAAACACATACACCTATGGGCAGTTTAGAGTAGCCAGTTAACCTAACCGCATGTCTTTTGGACGGTGGGGGAAACTGGAGCACCTGGAGGAAACACACACAGACACAGGAAGAACATGCAAACTCCACACAGAAAGGTCCCCATCAGCCGTGAGGTCCCAACCCAGAACCTTCTCACTGTGAGGCAACAGGGCTAACCACTGCACCACCATGCCACCCCTACATAAGAGTTGGTTAGTATGAATTCTTATAACCATGTTGGCTAAATAAGTTTATAAAAGGGATTTATAACAAACTCTTTTTGTTATGATGTTTAGTTATGTCAGAAGCAGATGTGAAGGCTCAGTTAAATCCAAATAATATTGGGAAGTCAGATCTCCAAGAATTACATAAAATGTAAGAGATATGTTACACTAACTATGCCCCGAAACTTCACTTGTTCAGGTACGGTTGGTACCTGTACATCCTTACAATTATAGGTCATCTGAGTCCTTTAATGTCTTGACATAACTTACCTGGTTTGTCTTGTGTTTGGTTCACTTCGGCTTCATAATCAGCTGTCTCACTAGCCGTGGCAGGCACATCGGCTTGTTTGGCTTCTGCCTTCTCCTCCTCCTTTTCCTCCTCTTTTTTCTCTGCATCTACATTCTCTGAAGGCTTTGCAGCCTCAACTTCAGCACTTCCTGCTTCTTTAGGCTTCTCTGCTTCCTTTGGTTCCTCCTTCACATCCTGTTTAGGTTCTGAAGGGGAGGTGGCAGGAGCTTCAGCCTTGCTTTCCTCTGCTGCTGGAGAGTTAGTGGTAGCCTTTTCCTCCTCCTTGGCAGCTTCGTCTTGTTTCTCCGCAGTAGGAGAAGCAGCTTTCTCCTCCTCTTTCTTTTCTCCCTCATTTTCCTCACCCTTGGCCTCAGCAGCAGGACTGTCCTCCTCCTTGTCATCATCCTTCATTTTTTTCCGAATTATGTGTCCGCGGAAGCTCGCCTGGATCTTGGTGGCAGCCTTGTGGGCTTTGTCTTCTGGTTTGGTGCCATCTTGCTTAATCTCCTGGTCAGCCTCTTCGGTCTTCTCCACCTGAGGAACAGGAACAGCATTAGGAGAGATCACAAGCGTTTTTAGATGACTTGCCCTTCAACAGTCTCCCTTTCAAATCTTGCCAATCAATGGCCTGAATGGCTAATCTGACTTGAAATATCAGCCAGAATATAAAGCCACTGGTTATTTGTCGAATTCCAAAGCCAGATCTGGCAGAGAGACTGTTGGGCACTTGACCAAAGCTCTTAACCCTCAACAGTTTCTGGAGTCTGGCAAGTTGCAGTGATTAAAAGTGTATGGCAAATAAAATTAACAAATTACCAAAGTGCAAACTGTTCAATGTTTGCCATTTACAAAAGGGTCAGTCACTAAGGACCCACCCATACACGGATCAATAGTTTCTACGATAAGAACAATGAAATGCAGAGAAATCCACTGAGTTGCATTGCATTGATTTAGTATAATTTCTTCACTACCGGAGTAGGGTAGTGAGGTTACCTTGAGGTTTCTCAAAATTTGACAATCAGTAGATGAGATTTCAAAGGATGGTAACTTGCTATCCTTCACCCAGTAACCTCTTTGAAATATCATGATCTTGGTTCTGGCATCAGTGGGAACTTGGAAACAAAAAATTTGCTTTCAGTTATTTATTCATCTTCAGTGACTACTTTATTCCTATGGAGCCTGGGAACTTTGGACGCAAGTCAGGAATACTCCCTGGACATTATATCAAGCACATCAAGGAGTTTGCTTATAAGTAAATGTTTTAATTCTTCATTATCCTTCAAATATATAAAAACTAAAGAACAGAGAATACCACAGAAAACCATTGTTGACCCTTTTCCAAATATAATGATGTACAAGATGCTGTTTCTTAATTTATCAAATTTGCAAAAGGCAAATACATATACAGCTGACTTAAGTGTCTTGAGGGAATATGCTGCCTTCTAGGTGATAATCTAGGCTGTTTCGTCATTTGGTGACTGCTAGAGTGGCACAGCCAAAATGTGGTTTTTCAAAAGGCATGAACATAATCCAGCAGCTCCAGCAAATTTGGCATGCTGCGCTTTAATCGCTGTTCCAGAGCCATGCACTCAACAGGAGGCCATGTTCACCTGGCAGATTTTGAGTGAGCAGGAAACCTGCAGCTGTTACCTGACCAATTAGCAGGCCATACACAAACACCATGGCTTTATTAGTGCTTTTGTTGAAGGTTATACTCAATAATGTGATTCACAATCGCTAACGGTGCTCTAGTAAAGTTTTGTAAGGTAGAAAAAATTTGATTGGAATCCAAATAATGATTAAAATGATTGTGAAGTCTTGCTTCACAATTCAGATTACTGATTTTGAGATTGTGACACGTGAAAGATACCAAGAGATTCCAAAATATGATATGAAAATTTTTTTTTTAATCTGCAATCAGAAATCATTGGATCCAACAATCTTACAATAAACCAAAAGTTACTATAGCAGCATGCAAGGTATGCAAGAAGCAAGATCACAGAGCTGTAATCACTGTGGGAAATGTTGCATTTGTTAAGATAACTCTTAAAAAAAACAAACTTTAATTTTGAAGTGGCTGTGACACTGAGTAAATTCTGACTCGAGCTTCGATATAGATGACTGAATATGTGGAAAAAGTAAGAAAAAAAATTCTCCATCTAACTAATAACCATGGGACATCAAGGTGCCAACATCAGAGACTCCAGGGATTAGGGACATCCAGCCATGCAGAATTGAAAACAGACATATTTTGATGTCTTCTCAAAGGAATCCAATCAGATGACTGCGGCTAATGGACACAGATCTTTGATAGATGCTTCGTCTATCTCCAAAAGGACATCTGGGCTGGTTTCCTCATTAGTTCACTCCATTAGTTTTCTTATGGACTACCAGGAAAGATAAGGTCTGAACTCTGTGTTTAATGTGCGAACAAGATGCTCTACCCTCTCGTTACACACTTGCATGGCTCCTTGCCCAAGATTTCCAGGGATCTATTAACAAAGTGCACTGGCATCGTACACCCTCGGAATTGACCACAATCCATCAATTCTAAAGTATAGATTTCAGGGTTTAGTGCTGATTGATGACTCGTATAACAACTTTACTGAAAAACTTTTACACTTTTCAGAACTGGGGAGCAAAGTCAAGAAGATTAATTACAGAGGGTACTTTCATACATCATTTAGTCTGTTTGAATGGTGAACCCTGGCGTGTTTTCCCCTGTGATTCAGTTCATTACGCAGGTGAGAACACAGCAATCACACGCAGGTCTGTGAACGTCCGAGCGAGGTGGTCTCAGTCCGCTTTCACGTAAACTCTCGCGTGATTCGATTGCGGTGAGAAAGCGATTTGACTATGAATCTACCCGAAGTGAGCAGGAAGTGAATCAAACATGCTGTGTGTTTTGGGTTGCAGCTTTTTGTGTAGTGAGCTGCTAACTGTGCCATGAGACACCAAGGACAGAGCTGTAGCACTGCATAAATATGAAGTGTTCTGGAGATTTTGACTGACAAACAAAATGAGAAAATAAACACTGGATGAGAAACAAAAAACTTTTCCAAACTAATTTTTTCTATAATTATCTTATCGTATATTTCATGCCAACTCCATGTTTTCCATGCTTGGGTGGTGGTGTTTTTTTGAGATTTCTATGTTCATTTCAGGTTTGTTTTTCCATCATTGTATTTCTGACAAATGTAAGAAATAGTTTTTATGAGGTTTTCATCCCTAAACGTTCCCTCAGTTAAACTTTTTTTTGCTTTTTGGTTTGTTTAATTATATGCAATGTGAAACCGAACCGAACCAAATAGCAAACTAATCAAAAGTATTACTTTCACTCTGATTTGAAAAATGGCTGACTAATAGGTGTGAGTGTGTGGATGTTTTGAGAATATGTACCAATTTTGAAACATCTTCCAAATCTAGAATCCAGGATGTTGTTGAGGTATTGCCGAAGATGACACGGCCTGTATAAAGGGTTTCAGATCTGCAAAGTACATAAAGCTTCATCAGATCTGCAGTCACATGCTTCTTGGTGCCTGATGCAAGTGGATCAGAGTGGGTTTGGACAGTCCCTCAGTTCCAGGCATTCACACCTCTCCTTCTGTCCTTCTCTCATGGCTGCCAGGAACCACGGAGAAGCCAAATGGCAGCAGTGGAACTGATCCGTTATTGCTGCAGATTGAAAATCTTTCAAATGTGACACGATGGAATGATGTACAGCTTTTGTGCCTACTGTGCCTTCTCTTCTCGATTTGTAGCAAATGAAGACAGAAAGGAAACGATGGCTGCTGGTTTTAAAACTCCATATTTCAAGCAGAGAGTTTACTGCTTGAGAGAGGCCAAATGTAATAAAGCGAGGTTTACAGCCTGTAAAGGTGAGTAGCTGGATAAACGACAGGGGCAATAGGGAATGGTTGAGGATTAGCACCAATTGGCGGTATTAAAGGTGAAGGAGTGGCGTGAATTTTTCAAATGGTTCCTTAGCAATCTTATACAGCCGGATATAAAAAAAACTGTGGCAACCGTTACAACAATTGTGCAAATAAATATATCTACTAAGCTTACCCGTCATTCAAGGCTTAATTTCAAAGCCCACTGTTGACTCCGTATTTAATAAAAATACAGTAAAACGTTGCCATGACTTAGTAAGGCATGAGAACTAGATCCTAATGCATGGTCAAGATTTACTAAAGCTGTAGGAATGAGATAATTAGAATAATTAAGGGTAAGAGCTCTACGTTGTTGTTCTTAAATATGAAATCAGTTCACTGTGACAATTCAAGATGTCTTCAAATGATAAATCAACTTTCCAGTGTACTTTGTAATACAAGTGGAATAATAATCTCAGTTTATTTGAGATATCAGGATGCTAATAATGTGCACTTTGTTTCACTTAGCATGCTAACTTGTACCACCTACAAACAAGTTTTCCTGACGAGAAACCTTTGATTGGTTGATTTTTTTTTATTTTTTACATTTGTGTAAAGTGCAAAGATGTGAGTGATGCTTTCGTTGGTTTACCTTTTAATGCCAGGATCCTCGGCTAAATTTCCCCACCAAATGGTTGGTATTTAATACTCATGTCTCTAATAAAAGGAAATAAAAATAATAAACAAAAATATAACCGAAATCATGGAAATGAAAAACGATTAAACATAACGTGTGAGTAACATGATATCTGGAAATGAAATGCTAATCAAGCAAGTGCAGAAAACATTAAAAAGGAATTTAAAAACAAAAAAGGTTGTCCAAGCACACAAAAAATCAGGCGTGGATATTAACCTGAAATAATGAGGTGAATGGGAATAAAATTAGAATACGTTACAGGTGAAACTGCTGAAAATGTAAAAGCAATATACAGCTATATTGAAAAAATACGGTATAGCTAATGAATTATTAATGAGAGGACTGCTGGATTGTGCTCCATCAGGGATTGGGACCTAATGTGCAAAGAATTGAATTGAATTCTCAATAATTTGACCGATTTGCATGAATTATAATAACGCAAATAAAACGGGCAACTTCCATCCAAATTGGAGCCAAGACCTCAGACGCCATCTTGACCCAGTTAGTGCTGTGTTTTGTCCGCATGCGTTCACACTTGCTCCTTATTAAGCTTTATTGGTTCATCTTAGAGTATCAGGCAGCACAGGATGCAGACTCAGGTCCTGAAACGTGTCCAGATTCTCCTGTTGCTCTCTCGTTTATTGGATTCTTCGCACTAATGGGCTACACAAGCCACATTCGGTGGCTAGACATTGGCATCTTGTGAAGGAAATGAGAAGATAAACGAGCTAGCCTCACCATCAATGCTAATCCTTAATCACTTTGAAGGAAACATTTCCAAAGATATCTATAAGGTCATAAGGTGCTTTAATTTAATTCATCTGATTCGATTAGGTTGTGTCACTCTTTAATCGTCTCCTGGGTATTTTACTATATAGCAGATACTATTACGTTTGGATAGTAGTATGGCACCATTTATTGTCTTCAGCGATGGAATTTTTTAACCAAAGATGTCTTGCACTTTTCAAATTAGCCATAATCATGTATCCAAAAATCCAACCTGATGATTAGAAATAGGAATTTGGAATGAGTGGCAGATTTTTTGCCCCTCGTAAGACTTCATGCATGATTTATACAGGTTTGTCATATTAAATGAATTAATGATTAAAATGAATTTGGCTATCAGATTGTATAGTTCTGAAAAAGGATCTAGTACTAAAGTACAATCTTTAAAATGGTGTCTTTCGTCTACATGTTTTAAAACGTAGCTCCGACTGAAACTCAACAAAACATCAGGCGAAAATCTGGAACGTGGATTTACAATACCCAAAGTGCATGACTGTTGTGTATGGAAAGAAAACATCCAAATGTTTGATATTCATTCGTTTGTTCATCTTCAGTATTTTCAGTCAATGTTGCTTGCATTAATTAATTTGAGAAAACATTTCTTCGTCTCTCCAAACAGCACAAGTGGCATGTTTATACATGGTTATGTTTAGATATATCTAGATAAAGTGCTAAAATGTGATCCCGACATCATAATTCATTTGAGAAACACATTTATCACTCTCATCTTTATTGTTACACCAACTTTTATCTGCATAAAAACTTGCGATTTTTATATTTTCTGTCAAATTTCTGGTATATTTCAATTTTTCAAAATTCACATAAAAGATCTTGATGGAAAAACCACCTCATGTGCTTCCACATACTGTGTCTTTACCCGTGACTACACGTACATGATTCTTAACTGTACTCGTTAAGAATTTTCTTTTCTGAAGTCGCTACCATTATTGAAATGTCGATTATCACTTGATACTGAACTGATATTGCGAAGTTTGTCCACACAAACAGCATGTTAGAAACGGACCTACTTCATGCCACTTTGTTATGAATAATTCTAATATTTCAGGCTAGATTTGCTACAGAAATTAATCAAATTCATCCTTTTTTCCCCTCTGATACCAATCCAGCATTTTTTGGATTCCCACAGTGAAGCATGGTGGTGGTAGTACCATAGTATCATGTGGGGGAAATCAGGGCCATTTCTTGCTAAAAGAAGACATCATGTGGCAATATTGTGAACCTGTTGAAGAACTAATAATGGAAACCATTACAGCTAGCCATGGTATTTTCAGCCGTGGTATTTGTTCATTTCCAGCAGCCATTTTATCCTGGTCAGGGTCTCAGTGGATCTGAAGCATATCCCAGGAAGTCTGGGCCAGAGGTGGGAACAAACCCGAGAATCCAAGGAACCTAATTTTGGATCTTTGATTGAGCGTCGATCTTGAATCTAGAGGTGTTTTATGGCTTTCTAATGGGTTTTAATGGTACCCTAGCATTTGGCCTTTGGTGGTGGTTTAATGGTTATTCAATAGGCTTGATTGACTTCTGTGATATTTACATCAGTAATGATTCTATAATGATCACGTTGCTGACAGGGAAATCTAAAGAGAACGGGCAACTTTCCACTTAACACGCAACATTTTGGTTAATTAAAATACACACTGCTTTATCTGTAACTGAAACATGGATGAATGGATTCTTAGAAATCACAAAATTGTTAAGTGGAAACCTATTTCCATTTCGAAGTGAAACAATGAATGACAATGAATTTTTCTGTAATTTTCAGCAGGGAAATTACTGCTTGATGTTCAAGCTTTGTAAAAACGTTTGTGTCGTTTATAAATGATGAAATCCAACAGTGGGTTCAAATTGCATTCACTCCTCCATAAAGTAGGTACATTTCAATAAATTGATCGTATAAGGCAGTAAATGAGATTAGAGCCTATACAGCGAGCAGAAGCACTGAAACCTGTTGCTTGCGTTGTGTATTACGCGTGGTGTTACTGAGGTGCTCCGGTAATAGGTGATGTCTTGTAGCTGCCGCTGCAGAATGACTCATTTCTCATGAGTCATTCTCATCATTATAGACCTCTGAGATCACTCGAGAGTATGACATCATCCGCCGATTTACACCAGCCGAGCCCTGAACGCCATTAGGGCTTTTGTTCTACAGCGGATTACAATTTTAAAAAATGGATCAATGTGTCATATGAAGAAAGCAGGATTGGATAAAGCGTAGATCTAGTAATAAAACATTCCAGTAAACTGAGCTGAACTCGAATTCAGAATAAGGCTTGAGATGACCAGCGTGGTATCTCCTGCCTTGTGATTTTAAACGGTGGATCTGAAATTTGACACTAATGTGATTGATAGCAGTCATGAGTAACACAGAGATGTATGAAATCATCTCCATTAGCCAGAACAGAAGATAAAGAAGATAAGCAAGAGCAAAAAAGTGTATATCACGTAATATGGTTATGCAGCTTGCTTTTTAGTCATTTCAAGGAAATGTAGCCTTTTGGGTCTAATATTGTAGATGGCATGTTCTTGATATATCATACACTCTGCTATATTCCGTTCTCTTTCGTCTGTCAGTTAATCACTGATAATGCCCTTTGTTCTGCCTCGCACAAGTCAGATTTATTACCATGTTGCCTTGTACGCTGATGATTTCTTCACACTTCTCCTTAACTACCCCACTGCCTTTTCTTCAGGGCAGCTCGACAAGTAACTCGGCATGAATTTTAAATTCGAAATCAATGAGCAATTTTCCCTAATAGGCACACTGGCATCAAATCAATCACCCAAGGCTTTTTATAAAAACTGACATGAGCTCAGATCACTCCGGCACTGTCGGAGGAAGCGTGTCCAATCAAAATGATTGACGTGGAACACACTGCGTGAGGTGACTTCATTGGCAGGAGAAACATAATTCATCCATGTTACGAGAGCGACTTCGTTGAGCTGCTTAACAAGATGCAAGGGCTCGTAGGAGTGTCGCGGAGAGACGATGGCCTTGATTTGCCAATGACAGGCGACTCCTACTAGCATTAAACAAAGCCTGTAGATTAGTGGTCAATTAGCGGTCAACGCTATTTCTGGATTTTCAGTGACATTTCCAGGCTCTGAGACAGAACTGAAAAAGTACTGACTCCACAAGTATTAATCACAACCATGGAGATGCCTTTATTTCTTCTAGGTTGCTATGTACTAAGCTAATAAAGCCCTTTTGAAATTATACACTGAGCTGCCAATTGGTACATTCTCAGGAAAACAGTTCAGCAAACTAAACGGATTGTTATTGGCCTTTTACACCAGGTACATAATTAGGCCACTCTGAGACCTGCATTGGTTGTACCTCTGGGAAATCAATGGAAAAACCAACTCGTAAGGTGGTGAACCAACACGAGCCTGCAAACAGCTTGGGATCGATTCTACAAGTCTCTGGAACTACATGAGTGCAATGAACACTGTTCTTCCAAAAGAATATTCCCTCAGTTGGTGTCTCGTCCCCAATAGGTGTTCAGTTGGCTTGAGTCTTAAGGCCACAGCATCACTGATCATGATTTACATCATTTTTAAACCCATCAACCTATAGTGAGCCTTCGTACGCTGTCGATGTGGGCGGGGGTCATCCTGGAGGAGCCCACGCCCATCATTCATGAGAGAAACGTTTCATCATGGAATAAAGGTGACATGGGGACACGGAGCAGTAAAATCAAATCAAATAAAAGCACCACATAGCATAAGAGAGGCACTGTTTGTCTTTTTTTTACTTTAATTTGTCTATATATTTATAATAATCTGGCGACTCAAATCATTTGCGTAGTCAGTAATACACAAACGCGCACACCTCTATTCTTCTCCAAATGCTACGAAGGTGTCAATCAACCTGTGGCCCAAATCATTTACAGAAGTAGACTAGCTGTTGATTTCTAAAACCAGAGATCTGAGAATTAAAATTTTACTCTTTTCAATATCATAATCTGACAGACAGCACATGGACCTGACTGTATGGAAATCTGAATTCACTGTGATGATGCAGACATTTGGATGCGTGGGTTTGTTTTGTTTTTTAATTAAATAAATGTCATGCATAAAGGTTGCTTCATTAAAAAAGAAAAACAAAGTCAGTTTAATCAGAGTGCAGCTCCCGGTATAATGTGCACTGTGGAAATAAGATGTGTGCTTTATGGCGCGCGGATGTGTGAACCACGCCCCGGTCCGAGTGTTTAAATGCCCTCCCCTCCCCCACACTTAAAAACCATTAGGGATTTCAGGCCTGGGCTGAAAGGAGTGAGAAGAAGCAGAAGAAGAATGAGAGACGATCTCAATTACCGGTGAAGTGTGGAGAAAAATCCGCACGCGCTCTCTGTTGCTTTTTAATGCACATGAATATTCAAGGTCTTCCTGCTTAAGATGCACGAGTGTCAAGGCATGCACATGCAGCGAGGAAGCACCTGCGCGTGCAGTGAGGCTTAAATCGCTATTGCAACGCCGTTCCATCAGCTGCGATGTCATGCAGGATATTTCACCAAGGTCTGATTTGCACGCTCGCGCACTGGTAGTTATACAATCCTGTATCATTGCGTGCATATTAATGCTCTGCTTCAATTGCACGAGCCTGACACGAGAAAAATGCATCTAGATTCACATTTCTTTCCACGTCAGCGTTGTTATGCATCGATGTACACTTGCGAGATTTTATGACAAATTATTTTTTGTGGGGTTTTTTTTTCTGGTGCAACCAACACTCCAGCTCGTGGTTTTGGAATTATACACTAATGCAATGATATACACCAATTTCTGGCGTATTTAAAAATTAGAATAATTAAAAAAAAATCTCTTTGGTATCTTGTCTACTCGCTCGCGCAGCACCAGCACCAGCGCCGCCACGCCCTTCTTATTCCCTTTCATCCTCCCGACGACTCCGCGGGGGCGCGCGGATGCACGTGGTTCCAGTTCGGCCGTTAATTCACGCGCTCGACAAAATTAGCTCGTGCATATGATTCGCAACCGTTCTGATTAGCTTTTAAACAGAAGAATAGCCACTGGATCACTGACGCACATCCAGTGCACTAAAAAGGCATCATTTCAGGCTTTAACTAGTGCACTTAGACAGGGAGGAGGGAGTCGTTTGAGATGCGGCGCGAGATGTGACAAGTACCGGCTGCACCTCGTGACCTCGCTGTTCTACTTTTCGGTGCATCGTCTCGTGGGCGCCTCTCGTTTGGAAAAAAAAAAAGCATGGAAGAAGGTTTGCATCGTTGTGCATTGCAAATTCGGTCTTATTTGCGCTCGTGCATTTGCGAGACGCGCTCGGACCCGCCCTGCCTGCCTGTTTTGCGCGCACGGACAAAGGACCTGAATGGCCACCGAACAGGTGCGGATATGTCACAAAATCTCCTCATTTTGCAAATCACATTTGCAGTGCATGATCCTGAAAAAGCAATCACCGTAAAATTCCTTATCCGGCGCGTGCACGAATCCCCCATGCAACCCACGAGTTCAATGCACCCCACCCTTTTTCTCTCTCCCTCTCTACCTCTCTGTATCTCTCCATCTTCAACTTCTGCACACCGGCATCTAAATGCGCACAAATAACATCCAACCCCTTTATAATGTGCAGTAATCATCTTAAACATTCCTCCAGCATCCAAATAACATTTTCTGACATCCTGCAAGAATGCAAGAGAACTTATAATGCAGTGCATGCTTATTAATTAAAACCGAATCCACTGAGGAATCAACCACTAGCACCTGAATCACAGGTGGGAGCCTGGACTGCATCAAAAAAAGAAGAAGAAGGAGAAGGAGAAGGAGAAAATCTAACTCTATCCAGCTGTCATCAGAACAATGAATCATGTCAGTTCCATGAACATGAAGTCTCCAGGCATGCTCAGATGTTAATTACATTAGCAAGGCGTGTCAGTTGTTGGTTTGAGGCGAGCTGACAGCACAGGGGTCACTGTGATTAAGATTCTTCTTTCGTTTAAAGATTTTAAAAAAGCCCATATTTACATTGAAATAGAAATTAGAGACAATAAAAAACAAAAAAATTACCGGCTTTGTTCTTCTTATACAGCACAGCATGCTTGTGGTATCCTTCCTTTTTTTGCCGCCTTCTTTCCTTCTTCCCTTTTTTGCACTTCTCTCTCACTCCCTCGCTCGCTCTCTATTTCTCTCTCTCTGGCACTCACACACACACACTCTTGGGCTGTATCAACAGCTGAGGCGTCTGATGCTTTTAGTCATTACAGTCAGGCCCAAGCGCGCGCGCACACACTATGGCTGGTCGCTCGCTCTGAGGCAACAATGAGTGCACCCTCTAAAGCCCTCCTCTCTCTCTCACTCACTCTCTCTCTTTCACACCCCTCCATCCTCCCTCCATCCTTCTGAACCCACCCATTGTGCAGGCGGTAACCCCACCCTTTCCTGGAGCTCCTATGAATGACTGAACATCTCCAATTTGTCCAATTCCCACCTCTACACTATACACACACACACACACTCTCTTTCCCCCTTCTTTCGGTCTGGGCGGTGGCCCTGCAGGTCCTCAGCATGACCTTTTTACAGGTTGTGTGATCACTACTATCAGGATGTGCAGCGTGTTTGGCGTCAATATTAATGCAATAGAAAGCCTCTCTGGTGTTTTTCCGAGTGCTGTTCACATGGTAACGGAGCCGACTTGATGGCCATGCAAAAGCCCCGGGGTGTGAAAGTGTTTCTGGCATCTCTATACAATCACACACACACACACACACACACACACTGATGGCTGTAGTGACCAGGATCTCCCTCCACCACCCCCTTGCAGCAACTGCCAATTTTGTAATAAAAGGTTGAGTCCAGGAGTAAATCCTTGTGCACTGTGTATGATATTTTATTACACATATAAATGCACTTCATAGGAGCAAAGCCTCAGTTTCACACCTACAAAATATAATTCCATACAAACTACAGGTCTGAATCTGAAATTAAGCCACACAAGATATATAACATGCTTCAAAACCTTCTTAGTGCAGAGCGTACACTGGGAGTGCCCTATATGTCCAGTATGGAGGGATGTGGGATTTGGGATTCCCTATTCTTCCATTAGGGAAAAGTCACACACACGTGAGTATGTGAAGGTGCATTTCAGCACGTTATACCCTGAAATTGTGCATAAGTAATAACTTGTGAACACTACGGCATGTTGAAAAAAAAGCACATGCGAACGTAAAAACATACAGTATAGAAACGAATCGTGCGAGATAACCTTGCGTGAAAAATTGAACTGGGAATAAATCCATCATGTGAAAATAAAAACACAGACACTACACTATGTGACAACTTCACTTGTGGAAGTAAATTGATAACGTGAACAAGCACACGTGGAAATAAAAGAATCGTGAAAATCGTGTGAAAACAAACCAACCATGGGAACAGTCACGTGTGGTTCAAATGAATCATATGAATCATATGAAAAATTCACATGGGAAATGAAACGAATCATGAAAAAAGTAACACGCGGGGACGTGCTGTTATAGGGAAAAAAATACTAGGATGTTTTAGTCTTTTCATAGGCAATATAATCACTTCGACGTTGGAATACGAATCCTGTCCCTCACATGAGGGGAGCAAAATGTAAAAAACAAGAAGAAGAAACAGAAGAAACATTTACAAAGCTGATACAGGAAACACTGGGGGTGTTGGTGCTACAGTTAGATCGTATCATTATCTTAACATCACCAAGACTGAACAGCGCATTACAACTCCTCATACAAGAGATTAATCCAATTAGAGTCATGGTAATAGGTTTGTAATGAGAACAATCCCTGCCAGCATTTTAAATATTATAATCATCCCAGGTTCATTCTACGCCAAAAGGCTTTATTAGAAGTCATTGTGTGAAGCCGTAAAACCTGCGAAATGTTTCAGTTATTCTCCTCTAACACAGACCTTCTCACTTGAGCTAAATTACAAACATAAGAAACATCCAGAAGGAAAAGGCCTCAGTGGCCTCAATGTTGATCTTATAGCATGGCCTTGTGCTGATGTTACAAGACACAATATGTCTAACTAAACTGCTCTTTATTGGACATGTAGTGCACTGTATAGGTTGTAAAAACTATTATTTCAAATCAATGTAGTACACTTAGAGAAAGACTACACTTAGAGCCCAAATCACTCCCTAAAGTACACTAGATAGGGTGTAGTATCTAGTATTTTATAGCCTGTAGTGTATACATGGAGTAGGGCACACTATCACTGAATTTGAATCCACACCCTTGTGGTGCACTGTACACGCTATAAAGTTTTTTTTTTTTTTTTAAGTGTACCACATACTAGTGCACTACATGCAAAGCACTTATTGAAAACCTTGAGAGATAGATAAAAATCATGCACTATTGCACTATAAAGTGTACTAGTTAGGGTGTAGTGCACTTATACATGGAGTAGGGATCTGGATCCTAAATAGCTCTTTATTG
>JAOTRR010000056.1:8118263-8128753 GCA_028570945.1 Gogo arcuatus
AAGCACTCCTCCCCCTCTCTTTATCTCTCTCACTCTCTCTCTCTCTCTCTCTCTCACTTGTTCACAGGACCCCAACGGACACCACAAATCCATGACGATGCTCTCTTCTCCATGGCAACAGGCCAGAGAGAGAGAGAGATTTCACACTAATATGTAGTGCAACAGGGAATTTTGGTACTCAGCTCCTTATACACATTGGGTATGAAAACGTGTTTTTTTTGTTTGTTTGTTTGTTAAACACAAACAAACAAACAAACAAACATAGGGCACTTGATGTCCAATAGGGAGAAATTTGGGATTCAGATCAGAACTAGCTTTACTACCATTACTAAAACTAGCCTTCAGGAACTGAAGGTACATTTCCACCAGAGGATTCCTGTTTCTTGGTACTTTGCTGTAGAAGTGGAATTAAACCCACTGAATCTATGCTCATACCAACTATTCATACCAAGCAGACCTGCCAACCCCAAAGAGGAATAATGTGCAGTCCTGCGGAAGGCATGTGGGGGAGTAAAAAAAAAAAAAACTAAAGTTATAAAATAAATAAATAAAATGTACATTTTCGATACAGTGCCTGTATCTGTTTAGTTCTCCAAGTATCCATATCTGTATTTGAATTCAAACCTTAACTGGGCGTGGCCTACGCTGGAAGTTTGTTTTTAAATATGAACCATACTGTTGTGCCCCCAGTGTGTGAACATGATGTGTGAATTCAAGAAATGTGTGAGTAATCCCGCTCGCAAAGTATTTGTTTGTACCCGCCTGCAATATTTTCAGATTGAATTAAACTGAATAAATAGTATAACAACAATATAACAATAGTTATAGTGCTCAAACTATTCTTATCTGCATTTGTATTGCTTTATGACACATTATCTGTTCAATACTGCATCCCTAATAAATATATACTGTAGTACTTAACTGATGTTAACTATAGCTTGTTTATTGTTAGCTATGGATATAAATAAGTTGATACATTTTTATTTCACATTAATGGACTAAAAACATTCTCCATTTACTGTAACAGGAAGCGACAGTGCAATTTTCAAGTCGAGACGAGAGATGGCTAATGTGAGATTGGGGGAGAAAGCAGCGGGGTTTCTGGGGGGGTGGGGTGTCAGCTAATATTGGAGGTTTCACAACACCTAGGCAACTGCAAATCATTCCAGACTCATACTTCAATTAGCTCATAGGTCATTTTTATTGGAAAAAACAAGACAACCAATACCAGAGGCAACACAGTAGGACACCCAACATATTCCCATCACGCTTTTGAGTCAAAAACGTCTCGGACGGTGTTCCCAAGTCGCAGCAAGAAAAAAAAAAAAAAAAAGCTTGTGTTTTGAATGACTGATCTTTGAGGCTGCGTGATATTTCAATTAAATGCATCTTCACAGCCTAGGGAAGGTGAGTGTATCCGTGTGGCGCTAATTAGTGAAAACGCAGCACCAGATTGTCATGTTCATGCTGAGAACATTATGGAAGTTATTTAGGATTCAGCTCCCTATGTCCTATACCATCTGTAAGCAATAGAACAGTCTGTTATAGGAAAATAATCAATGATGGTCTGGTGTGCTGAAATGGACTGAATGTTACTACCCTAAAGGTGATTATTTTCCTAGAACAGCACAACATGGAGTGTTTTATTCAATTAATACTACAGCAACAACCTGATTACCATCTTTTAATTTATTTAAGAATGAGACACGTCTCCCTCCGCTGTATGATACTGTATTTGTTTTTATTCTATAGAATAAATATATAGTAACAGGAAGAGTGTAAAGTGTGTAAATGATCTGCACTACTGTTGTGCGTGAAAGGAATCAAGGACAATCCATCGATGACTAAGACACCGCTTGATATAACCTCATAAGAGCTATTCTAAGTGTCGAGTCGTGATTATGACAAAATGGAAGAGTCGTTTTGTGAAATCCCTGCAGTAAACATCGATGTCAGGGTCGTTGTGACGTCCATGCAGTGATGGAGCTGTGAGGAATCGAGCGATCAGCGAGTTAAAAAGCATGTTGGTCCTGTACTACTTAATAATACAGCAATCACAGCTTTGAAGGCAATTATATTTCTACATATATTTAAAGCCAACTAAAGTGTTGTATAAATGTGATGCACATCAATTAACACCAAACCCACACAGCTCTAAAAGTGGAACAGTCAAGAGAAACTGTGTGGAGGAAGTCGGAGCTAAATACAACATAAGTACACAGCAAATGGACCAATAATCCTGTTCAATTGAATTTTCAGAACCAGGAGGTGATTGGGGGGGGGGGGGAGAAGGGAGCAAAAGCTAATTGAAAGCTAATAACAGCTTCTACACCCTACATAGTGCACTTTTTTAAATTGAAAAACAAGACATGGTTGGAAACCATGTCTTTACCTCTGACTATTAAAAACACTGCCACGTCTCCTTAAAGGAAATGTTACCATATAAATAATTACATGCTTACACGTTTGGAGCGTCCACCATACAAGTCTGAGCTGTTACTATAGAAACGATAACGCCTGCATGAACCAGCGCATTAATATAAACCTGCGGTTTGCAGCTGCACTACTGTCAGAGCTGCTGTTATAGAAAATGAATCAACACCTTCTGATAAATGTAATTAAGAATGATTAGCATTAGAAGTCAAAACAGGAAGTGTCCTTGAGATCAGCTTGAGATCAAATACACTTGGTCATTTATAGTCAAAATATATATAATATTAAATCAGACACTTAAAGACAGACTGCATAAACGCCTGCATGTACACATGCCTTACAATTTAAAGCCAACTTCCTCCTGCGGTTCACTTCCATCTGCTGCCATTTTGCTCTTTACCATAGTAAGAGGGCCATTAGGGGAAGAAAAACCACAGCGTCTGGAGAGGAGGCACAACCTGCTTTCCCTGAAGAGGAAAAAAAAAAAGCCACAGATGGATCTGACCACAGGGAAAGAACTGACAGTCGCCTAATGCAGATATAGTATTATAGTATAAACATTAGAACTGCGATTTCATCATATCCCGTCACATACGCCCTTCTCATTAAAAGTGTAGAGACATTATGAAGTAAAGTAAATCTTGGAAGGAAGTAGCAGAGATCATTAGTGCCACTGGTGAGGGAATGTAGTTTTTTTTTTCAAATCCTTCTTTGCTAATCTGACAACAAAGCAGGCATGTAGACCAAACGATCAATTTTCATACTGATGAGGATGTTACCTCATTTGTGTTTAACCGTTTAGCTTTAGAAGCTACATATAGCTACTACTAATGTTTTTCATCAGGACTTAAAAAACACTGGACAGGCCACAATGTCCGCAAAACAAGTTGGTTGTTTACTTACACATACATATAGCAGTGATAAACAAAACCGCAAAGCAGAAACCTGAAACTGTCAGAATGTCTTTACAAAGCGCCGATACTGGAGACTCCTTCTGTAAATGTTAAATGAACGGATGAACATTATTAGTGGCGCATCCACCGTACAATCCGCCGATAACATTAGCACAAACACATTAATTTTGTTTATTATTTGCACACAAAAGATTTTTTTGGACGAATTAACACATGTGCAGTGATCTTGTAAAAATCACTCTTTCCCTTTCAATGAACACAATATCAGTGGATGCTGTTTTATGTTTTAATCAATGCTTTCATGCTCGATGTAAAACAAGAGCTCGGAACTATATACACTATTTCTTAATTTAATTGGCACTTTTTCTATTAAACAATATACTCACAATATTACACCATTGCAGATCTTCAAATAAATACACAATGAACCTGGTCTGTTGCTTTATAACAGCTGTATAACTGTGCATTTCATAATAAGATGCTTGTAGAAATATATGTACATTTTGAGATGATCATTTAACAAAATAATTAAAGCCATTCAGTTTTCATTAGCAAATGATGCGTGCAGAGGGCTGGATCTATTTCCCGTTTTCCTGAAAATGCAAAATTGTAGAAATAATACAAAGCAGCAGGTTCAAGTTCTTGTAAAATGGTATAAACGAGCAATAATATAAATAAACTTAACACAAAAATAAAATCACACCAATCTAGCTGAAATCCATCAGTTTATAAATATGAACTGTTCCTGCTAGTTTAGAAATGTATTTATTTATTTTAAATTGTCCTTTTCATACTGTATCGTTTTTTTAACAGACTTCATTACTCAACAGCTACATTAGCGTTGCAGTGCCATAACTCCAGTCAAAAAAATAAATAAATAAATGTGCTGTATGCTTAACTTTATTTTAGAACGTTCGGAATGATAAAACTGCTAATACAGCAGGGCTAAGTTAGTAAATGCAAATACGACACGTTAGCAAGCACTACTTTATTATTTTCCTGGTATTCTTTAGCTAAAGGAAGCCTAGCATCCTCTACAGCTTAGTTCAAAACCTATTCATCTTCTATAAACCTTGAAAGATAGCTACTGGCCTTCAGCTTCCATTTGCTATCACTAGTGTAGCCAATAATACCATTAATAAATACTTCATGCTGACATTGCTAATCATAAACAGTACCACACAACCTGAATTAGCATGGCTCAGATCATTTTAAGCTTAGTATAAAAGTTGCTCAGATTAGCGTTAGCATAAATTCAGCATAAATTTAGAAAGTCTGAGATCTACAGGCTCAGGAAGTCAGTTTTTCAGACAATAAATATTTTATGCTAACCACAAAGAGAACGTAAACTGGTTTTTAGCATAAGAAGATTGTAAATTAGGAACAGTTCTAGTTATATTTCTAGATGCTAAACCCAGAAATGCTAACATAGCTACCCACGGTGAGAATCGCCACATTGGCATTTGTGCATTTATTGCGCATTGTTAACCTCATGGCTTGTCTTATTGTGTTTTAATGGCTGGTGTTGGTGTGTAGTTGGAGTAAGAGTGGCTAGCTTTCTAGAACATTCTGAACTGAGGCTATTACAGCTAACAGGAAGAAATGTAGAGCTAAATCAACAAGCTAGCAAGAATCCAATAGATCAAAAGCTGAAGGGACTCAGGTGAAACTGAGTTTAGATCACATCAGAGCAGCTGTAAAGCATTTGTTTCTGTACTGAATGATCATGAAGATGTTTTGCCTGTTTTTCCACCCGAACGTCGCGTTACAGGAATCTAACACTGCGACTCGCCGTCCATTCGTAACTGATGCTTCTCGATATATCTGCGGTATTCTTCATCCGAGTCCTGAAGCAGAAACAGAAAGAGAGGTTAAAAAGATAGAACGGAACATTCACTGGTTAGCTTTAGAAACTATATGTAGCTACTACTGTTTCTCATCTGGAAAAAAAAAAAAACCTGCAGGCAGGCCACGCCCACAAGTGGCAAGCTGCAAGTGATAAAAGTGAACATGGGGTCATTTGAAGAACGTCTAGAGGCCCAGCATAGTGTTGTGTCGTGTTAGCTATCTCGGTTAAGTAGGTAGTGTGTAGCTACTGCGGAACAGGCTCATTAATTCTAGTACACACCTAGCTAGGTAGCTACTTTGCTATTCATGTTTAGTTGATCATGACAGCCTCAGCTAGCTATAGCTCATACCCACTGTCAGTAAAAAGAATGGATGGTCACATGGATGGGTTTGAATGGAGAACAGTGAAGCCAGATCGTTGCTACTTCCTGGCGAGCCTCTTGCTGACTGTTTGTTGACTGCGCAGCAAAACGCTCAATTTTGATAATGTAAAGCAACAGGTACCTTATTGTCTATAGTAGCTGCACCCCAAAAATTCTTCTGCCTCCTTTTCTGAGTTTGAACGTCACTTTGACATCTTTTTTCCGAAAAAAAAGCCGAGTTCAGTAAGATTCACTGAGCTCTTTAAGGGGTGCTACCTGAAGCCTGATGGCCAAATAGGTTTTTCAGATTTCTCAAGAGCTTCTTATCCAAACAATACGGTTGTGCGACTGGATGTCGCAAGTTCGTGACGTCATTTTTAGCATAGTTGGAGAAAAACGTTTATTATGCAGCCATAAAGTGAGAGGTTATGGAGCTGGTTGTACAGTGTTGTGTTTCTCTAAAAAAAATAACAACAGTCATATAAATGGACAGAACGATTCAAAAGTAAAAAGTTATTTGATGTCAAAAAAGCCGAAAATGAATGGAAGTCAACGGAAGGCTAATGCTAGCTGAGCGCCTCTCACGATCCTATGAGAGACACGCATTCGGAAAGCTTGATTACCCCTTTGATCATACCATATTTAACAAAGATAACCATTTATGTTTCGCTAACATGCACAAATGACAGCAATTCTAACTAGCTTATTTATTAGCAAGCTAGCTTTAGTGGATACTTTCCTAATTTTTTGATGATTAGTTCATATCTATTCCTTTGCTCATATTTATGAGATACCAACCTCCATATACATTTCACAGCACATGGCAGGCTTATGCTTTGATGAAGGGTGATGGTATCCACACTTCTCACTGCAGAGAATCAAACACGTTATAACACAGTGTCTCAGATACTTAGTCACTTTTTTTTTTTAATACATTGTTGTGTTACAACCTGGAACTAAATTGGAATTATGCACCATGAATCTACACAAAATTGCCTTTAATATCCAAGAAACATTTCTGACTATAGAAAAATATATACACTCAGCATCCACTTTATTAGGAACACCTGTACACCTGCTCATTCAACGTGTTGTGCGTTCTGAGATACGTTTCTGCTCAGCACGGATGTAGAGTGGTGATTTGAGTTACTGCAACCTTCTTGCCAGCTTGAAGCAGTCCGGCCATTCTCCTCTCACCTCTCTCATCAACAAACCATTTACGCCTGCAGAACTGCTGCTCGCTGGGTGTTTTATGTTTTTGTTGTGTGTGTGGAAAATTCCAGGAGATTAGCGGTTTCCGAAATACTCAAACATCATGCCCCCCCCAGACATCCTAATGTTTGATGTGAACATTAACTGGAGCTCTTGACCCCTATCTGCATGATTTTATTATACGTTGTCTCACATGATTGGCTGATTGGATACATACACCAATGAGCAGGTGTACAGGTGTTCCTATTATAGAAGGCCTTTTGTTTGAACCGTTATGACATTGTGTGTTGCTGCATAATGCCCAGGACAGACTATAAGGCATATAATCTGATCTGAGACCTGTATGTGAGCATTTCTTCCCCATCAGTGACCTCTATGGATGAGTGATGGCCGAGATGCGAGCTCTTGACCCGTGGAGAGCAACACGGACAGAACATTCTCGCTAACAACACCAAGGCTACCAGCGATGATGGCAGGAGGATCAAAAACAGCAGCATGGCAATGTCTGAAAAGTGCACTCTTGCTTCTGAGAAATAAACAGAAAAAGGAGATGATGATATTTGGAACTGAAACAGTGTTAATTTTAGCAACTGATTTGGATTTAGTTTTCACTTTTGACAAAAACACACAATGGTTTCAGTCAAGACAACAGTCTAGATTTAGCTGGTGACAAACTGCAGCAATTTTAGTCACTGAAATGGAACATTTGTAGTTAATGAAAACATTTTTCTAGTGAATTTCCCCAATGTCTCATGTTTTAATTCCTTCTTAACTGGAACACCAGGTCACTGTACATTTACAATTGCACATTTCCATTAGGGACTCGTGAAAGATTTTCTCCTTCTCCTTTTTGTGCTGTGCGTTAGCTTAATGAACGTTCTGGAGCGGCTGAAATTATCATACAGCTATGAGTCTCTAACACTGTAACTCCTTAACTGACAGAAGACACGTTTAAAAAAAGTTATTACGCTGCATACACACAAAGAGAAATGAAGTGCACTGATTTTAGTGAGTGTCCTCAGGTATGCTAGGTCTAGCTAGTTAGTATAATATTAGCCTAACAAGACAGACGCTACAAAAAAACTTTTTTATTTTTTTTTAACTGTACAGGGGGGAGGGACACGCAACATAAATGAGTGCATAATGACGAGGGTAAAAAGTTTTATATATATTACGTTTACAAAAGATCTGATATTTTCATCTTGTTTTTACTTGTTGAGGGAAATGGTATTCAATTTGGTCATGTTTTGAGTAGAAAGTTGGATTTATTTATTGTTTTGTTTTCGTCAATGAAGTCAACACTGCTTTCAAACAGCCTTAAAACCACCTAACTGTCGGAATTTTTAAAAATACAAATTTTGACGTTTTATAATATTTATATATTTTATTGTAACTTACCGTATGTATATTTATAGTGAATAAACAGTAACGCAATTCTAAACATTTGACCACTTGTGTATAAACCAGTAAAACTGCAGGTCTGCAGCCTAAACAGCCCAACGTAAAAGTGACTTCTGAAACACGACTGTTTAACCGAATAGTTATAAAACAAAACAGCCCAACGTAAAAGTGACTTCTGAAACACGACTGTTTAACAGAATAGTTATAAAACAACTCTCAAAGCGTTTCTCACTCTTGAGGCTGACGGTGAGGATGGTGTTTGAGGGAGAACCCTGGAAGTCGGGTGGGTTGCGAACAGCGCAGCTGTAAGTGCCGTTATCGTTCAGTGATGCATTCAGGAGCTGGATTGATGCGTCGCCTTGCGCCGGGTTACCATGCCACTGCACACGCCCTTTGAAGTGCCCTTCCTGCAGCGGGTATGCCACTAAGAAGAAGTGGAAGATCTGGGAGGAAAAAGTGAAAAAGAGAGTGTGAAGGTGATATCTATTCACACACACACAGCTGAAATTTGATCTGCACCGACACCACAGCTTTATGGTGAATATATTTCTGACAATGCTTTATTTACTTTTTAGCCTTGGCATCTCACCATTTTAACACAGGCAGAGCACAGAGACCAGTGAAGAGACGACGATGAGGCAAGTGTTTAAACCCCGCGAGTGACTTTTACCTCAGTCCTACTGTGATCATGTCATTCTTTACAGTTCAGCAGTGATGTTTTTTCATCAGTAGATTAGGTTAGAAATGTAGAGGAAGCGCGTCATCTTTTAGTGGAAAGAGTTCAATCTTTACGATGTGATTTTCTATGTTTTAACTTTAACATGCTTGTGGTTTATCTTTACATGGTGAAATGTTAATATTTTCAACCACATGTAAAGGCTTTTCCCACGCCAGAACATAACTTTTTTCATTTCCCTTTCCCGCAATTCTCTCATGGCTTGAGCAGGGGATGAAAATGAGGCAGAGGGAGACAAGTGAAGCGTCCAATAATTGTTCAATGACATTTAATAAAAGAGAGAGAGAGAGAGAGAGAGAGAGAGAACGGACAAGCCGAGAGCAGGAGATAGCCGTGTACACGCTTATCTGATGATCAGAGAGCGAGCGGGTGTCAGAGTTGAGCATACTTACATCCTTACCTCGCACGTCCTGTCCTGGACAGCAGTGGGCGCTATACAATAGTGTTTGCATGTGTTTGAGGTGGAGTTGGCGCAGCAAGTAAACATGTTTGGTGGATTTCTGGGAAATTTGGGTAAAAGGAGTCTCCAGTGTCGGTGCTTTGTAAAAGCTGTAAAAGCTTTAACGTTTCCGACATCTTAAGGACAGACGAGTTCACGCTTTTCGGTTTGTTTTTTTTGTCTTGTTAACTTCAAGAGGCTGACGAGAGAACAGCTGTTTACAGCTGCTATAACAAGTGAGAACAGGAACTAACTTGTTTCACTGATGTTCCACAACATTAAATGTAACTATAACCAGATAAAATGTATGACGTGTTGCTCTTTACTAAATGAAAGGTAACAGGAAGAGTAAGCGCTGGCCGAAACGCTTCCTCCTGAAAGTGACGACGATGAGGTGACGCTGATGATGTCATCACAATGACGACGAGAAATCTGGGAAGCCCCAGAGCTTATTGGAAGTGGAGTAACAGAATCCAATTCAATTATTTTCAGTTATGGAATTGACGGTCTTATTTTTTGATAATGAGAAAATCTCTCATGGTGTTAATATGCATTAGTTAATTAAAGCTGTGTTTGTCAGAGGCGTGTCTCATGTCTCATTTACATAATAATCTATTACGCACTGTGACAGAACCAAAACACAGACGATTTAATACATAGACTAATGAAGTAGAGCGAGAAAATTCTACAAACATGACATCAAGGTTACGAGAGAGAGAGAGAGAGAGAGACAGAAAAGGAGGGATAGACAGACAGACAGACAGAGAGAGAGAGAGACGCAAACATAGAAAGACAGAGTGAGACAGAGACCCACAGAGAGAGGCAGACAGACCGACAGAAAAAGAGAAACAGAGCAATGTTTCCTTTTAATACGGCAAATGACATCATCGTTCCTCTGAGAGCTAATTAGGTTGAGTGGCTGTTTGAGTGAGTGCCCTTAATTCACTTTTCACACACACACACACAGCTAGTGTTATGTTAAATATTTGGAAGAAGGGCGACGACATCGTAAGTGTTGGCTAAACTCTCACACACACTGTCTCTGACACACCGATTCTCATTTTAAAATCCCACGTGTTCTCGCATACATTAACTCACACACACACACACACACACACACACACACACACACACACACACACACA
>JAOTRR010000056.1:8164512-8175515 GCA_028570945.1 Gogo arcuatus
TGTGTGTGTGTGTGTGTGTGTGTGTGTGTGTGTGTGTGTGTGTGTGTGTAAGACCACATTGGGTTCCACTCCTGCCAGCCACGAACAGGAATCTTACAATCAAGGACAAGTTCCTATTAAAGTGGCCGGTGAGTGTATACATAAATGATGATAAGATGCAGCACTACTGATCAGTCCAGAAAATATTTCCATAAACAATTATGATGTTCTTTGCCTGCAGCTCTAGTGTTACTCCTTGTTCCTGTTAATTCCTAGTTCTAGTTGGAATTCTGCAAAGGTGATCATTTTTATAGCCCAGAAGGTACTTTGGACCCAACCAAGTTGACCCAACCTCCTCGATCCGACTAAACGCTGAATGTCATTTATCAGTCATTTATATAAAAACATATAAGTCTAAAGTCTAAGTCTTTGTGGTGTAATAAGAATCAAGCCTTTCTCCATTCAGTGGCTTGTAAGATTTTTGAAGCTTTTATAGCTCTAAGCTAGATATGAAATCAAATGAGCGATGTCCGTGTGTTGGTCCGAATACTACAGTGGAAAGACTAGAAGGGCACTCGGTGGAGTCCATACAGGCAGGCAGTCATATAGTTGAGGCAGTCAGCGTCCTCAATTCACTGTTACCTCTGAAGAACTGAGAGTACAAACTGAAACTACAACTTCTCGTGCAACTTTCACCCATTTGCCTTGAATCCTTTTTTTTTTCTCTCAGGTGAATTTTATTCGAATTTGGTTAGTTTGGGTTTATGAAAACGGTCTTGAACCACCATGTTTACTCCGCATTACTTTAAAGAATCAATGGCTAATTTTATAGCCACTGCCTAATTAATAAGCATAATGTGTCTTGTGTGTAAACTGATTTTCCCAGGAATATGGCTGTTCATAAGTGATGGGAATTCCGACTCTTGTCAGTGAGTCGTAACGATCGGCTCAGCTCACCAATAACATCCGACTTCCACTTGAATCACTTAACTCTCGCTTAAATTGATTCAATAAAATTTACTCCACCTTTTAATTAGCAACATAACTATTTTTTGCATACAATTCATTTTTCAAGATTCATTTAACACACTTCAGTGTGATTTGTGATTAACATCATTAGAGAATCATAAATAGCCTACAAAGTACTGATGAATTTTTAGTAAAAGGATATTACAATTCTTTAAATTCGCAAATCGACTCTCAGCGTTCACCTAAAAGAGCCGAATCAAAGAGTCGACTTGTTCGCAAATGACGCATCATAAACGCACGATTTCCTGAAGAGTCAGCCCTAAAAATGCAACCTACAAAAGGGAAAATGGACGATATTTACGATTCAAGCACAGTAATGATGTATATATGAAGTTCAATCGGTCTAGTGGTTGAAATTCTGCAATTATGACAAAGAGTGTTAGCTCTTATAAGGCTCTCAGAATTCTTTCAAATAAGTTGTTCTCAAGCACTTTCTAGCTTTTCAACACAGTTTATTAACTTATTATACTCTGTTTCTGAAAATGTTGTCCTCCTCTTGCGAGTGATAAGTGGGAAAGTGGATAAGCGACCGGCTAGTTAGCAGAACTTGCCAAAAAAAAAAAAAGTTAGATAAACAGCTGATAATCTGTCAGCAACATATTTAAAGTAATTAAGAGCAAGATGAAGAAGGTGGGATGTCATTAACAGTTCAAACATGTTGAAAAGATGTTTATTCAGCCATGTTTAGCACAACTCTCTTCATGCTAATGTTCATGCAACCTAACTTAGCATCAATTGCTAGCTAAAATGAAATCACATGAGGGAGAGTATAAAAGTGAATTCAGCTATAAAATTCAAATGCATGAAGATGACGTTCTTGGTTTTTAACGTTATGTAGGTTCACAAGATGCTTCACATGTCATTTTTTCTTTGCACAGCTTTGCATCAGCTCAAGGTTGGATCTCAGACGGCACGACATTTTGTGCTCAAATTAATATTATTTCCAAAAATAGGTGTCGCATTCCTGTTACTATTCTCACTGATGTTTATCTACAAACTTTCTAAATGTGTACAGTTCGATTTCATGATCAGAATCACCATGTGTGGTGCACCATAGATAACGAGAGGAAAGAAAAAGGGGTAAAAAAAGACGGTATGTAGGTTTAAGGCTGATTGTGGGTCTTACACACACACACACACACACACACACACACACACACACACACAGGATGTTAGAAGATGTATATGTGAATTGTGAGTGTGTCAAGCACTGAATCTTCACAGTAGCTCTTGTGCACTTTTGGCTCATAAAGGAAACCACAACACATTAAGCACTAAAGATTAGCATCGTCTCTATGAACCATCATAATGCACTCATCATATTTTAATTTTGTATTTAAGTATAATCGTACAGCATAGAGCTAAATCTGTAAAATGATCACGAGCAATTTTTAAAATGACTTTTTCTAGCATTTTCTACTTTTGCTTTTAAGTCAATAAATTAATAAACATTAAAGACAAACATAAAAATAAATGACTATAAAACATATGGTATAATTAATATGTTAATTTATTATTATTTATTATATTTTAATATATAATGACAAATCCATGTTTTGAATCAAACACTTAAAAAAAAAAAAGAGCTGAGACGACATGTTCTTTTTCTACTTTATTAAATGTACAAGCAAAGAAAAGATAACCAAATAGGCGTTCACCTTTTTCACATCTACAATAATTATAAATGAATCCATTAAATCTCAGGTCACTATATTATATTATAAAACCTTTCACTCACACGTTTGGCATCTTTTAAACAACCAACATAGTTTCATCTTGATCTATAATAACAACTATAAGAAGAGTATAAAATACAGAAAAAAAAATCCTCACACTTTCAGGAAATATGTTTAAGAAAAAACAGTTTAAAAAAAAAAAACAAGTGATTCTCGAGTTACTTGATCAACCCTATTTATCCATCTAAACTAGCTCACTAAATTGCCAGGTAATCAATAACACTTGTAAGTAGACTTGTAAGTCTTAGCTTGCTAGCAATTATTAATGGTACTAAGGGTAACACTTGCACGCTAAAAACAATCAACTTGTTCATGGGGAATAAAATTCCCAGCATGAATTTAAAAAGTCTGGAATTCAAAGTTAATAATCGAAATAAAATTGTTGTAACAGCACACAGTTTTTTGGGTGCAGTGCTACTTCTACTCTAGCACTCCATTCAGAAAGAAGGAAAAATAAAAACAGGATAATTCTTAACAGGAGTACATCTTCTCCAAGCCTGCTTCGCCTGTTTTTTATCTTCCCACTTCTTTAACGAGCTCTGTTTTGCTAAGTTTACTTACATGTTGAAGTCTACTGGAACTCGTCCTTCCATGGCCATTTCTTAATACCTGGATTATTCTTTACTTGGCCACTTTTCAATTTCTATTTTGATTGTTCTGCTTTGCCGCTTCTGCAGGTCGACTCGGATCTTTCTTCCCTTGAATACTTGAATCATTTTTTAAAACATTTCAAGACGTTTTAATAAACTGTTCAAGATTTAATCTTGCTTAACACCTAAACCTTCTATCGATTTCTCGTGTATACAAACTGATGAATATTTTGATGAGATTTGAGGACAATTAATGCGGATTTTTTTTTTCTGATCGTTTTTGGATCTTGCTATCTCTAAAACACAGTGCTGTTGAATTCTGGATTCTGGTTGGTCAGATTTTGATTAATTTTTAATTACACAACCTCTAACAATAGTGAGGTTGCATATCATTCATACAGACTTGTATGGTGGACGTGCCATATAAGCTGTGTTTTTTCTGTAAGGAGATGTTTAACATTAATGGAAGGAGTCTCCAGTGTCAGTGCTTAAAGCTGTAACTTTAAGTTTCCCGCCATGAGAGCATCATCACTTTGTGGTTTCTAGGTAAAACGACAAGCTGCTTTTTTTTTTTTTTTTTGTCTTATTGACTTCGGTGCAAAATTGTAATTGTTGGCAAGAGGAATAAAATCAGCACGTTTTGTGATGTGTGTTATAGGAAAATAATCAACTTCAGGCTGGTGACAGCAACTCTGCTTCATCACACCACCCCATCATTGATTATTTTACTGTAACAGCATGACCCGGAGTGTTTGATTACTTACATAATTCAGGCTAATCACAAGAAGGCAAATTTAAAAGATTATAACTAATATATTATATCTAATAGCCTCTAATAGTAAAATCAGTAAAGCAGCGAGCTAAACAAGATGGCTTGTTTGCAAAAACTGACCTTCAACTTGACATAAGTTAACAACAAATAAGGAAATAGCACAGAAACTTTCATGCAAAAACTGATCGTTTTTCTTTGATCCGTCAAACTTGATCAAGCACAGTCAATGCAATTAATTCCAGTTAGACATGTGACATGCTACACTAGTTTACGATGTTAACCCAAACTGTACCGTAACATCCATATACAAGTAACGTTCTTGTATTTTTGTAAATTTGTAAAAAAAAAAAATAGTAAGCATACATATAATAAAACATTTTTGTACAAACAGACGTTGGTGTTCCCATGACCAGCTGACTTAAATCTGAATTTAAAGATGGCATCATATGAAAGTGATGATTATGATGATGATCACTTCTTTCTGACCCCCGCCAGCCCGCTGTACTCAGAAGTCTGACCTGGATTCAGTTGCTGGAGAGAAAAGAGAGGCAGAAAGTTTACGTCTGTTCCACATGCTAACGTTTTTACCGGAACATCACACATTTATAGAAACATCGAAAACACTATAAGTTGTAAGAAAGTGCAGTAAAATAAAGTGTAAAGTAATAAAGATAACTTTCGTTATCTGTGATGTTTGGATAGAGCGGCATTTATTGTCTCTGTGTCCTTTGTCAGGTATTAGCAGGGTAATAATATGTAATGCTTCTATTATTACTAAAACCTGAATAAACTGAACAGATTGAAATATCAATTACATGATCATTGTTCCATACCTGATATGTGTCTCCATCTCCGTTGGAGATTAGATTCACTTTATCTGATGCTAGAAAACAAAACAGAGCGACATTTAGACAGACAAAGGCGAATTCATCTGCCTGAGAAGTTTTTGATACCATTACATGACTCCTATGAAACATTTAATGGCATTTCACACATCAATCAGTGTGACGGCAATAACGTGTAATAAAGAGATCTGTAATTGTTTCATCAGAAGGAAGAATATATTATTATATATTCAAAAAATACTCAAGAAACTGTATAGATTTTGTTAGCAAGTGAGCTAAACAACAGCTACTCTGACTGGATTTCTGAGAAGACAGAATGATCAGCTTTCTCTCAGGTTTATCATTGTCTTTGCTAATCCTAGCCAGTAAGCTAATGGAAGCTAATCTGACTGGATTTCTGAAAGGATTTATAATCTTTTCGTTGCTACCGCTAGCCAGCATGCTAACATGAGCTAACCTGACAAGATTTCTGAGAGGATTTCTGACAGGATTCTGAATCATATTCACAAATGTTGATTATTAGCTAGCTAGCAAACCTGAGCTAAGGTTCGATCATGGAGCTCAGGTTAATAATCTTCCTAGCCAGTAAGCTAATGGAAGCTAATCTGACTGGATTTCTGAGAGGATTTTAGATCATACTGTAAGATGTTTATTATTAGCCAGCTAACAAACATGAGCTAACCTGACAAGATTTCTTAGATTTTAGTTCCTATTCATAAATGTTTATACACTTCTCAGCTAGCTAGCATGAGCTAACTTGACTGGATTTCTGAGAGGATTTTTAAGACTTGTTCATAATGTCCATAATCTTAGCTGCTAATCTTAGCCAGCTAACAAACATGAGCTAACCTGACAACATTTCTCAGAGGATTTCTGAGAGGATTCTGAATCATATTCACAAATGTTGATTATTAGCTAGCTAGCAAACATGAGCTAAGGTTAGCTCATGGAGCTCAGGTTAATAATTTTCCTAGCCAGTAAGCTAACAAGAGCTCATCTGACAAGATTTCTGAAAGGATTTTAGGTCATATTCATAAATGTTCATAATGTTTACTACTAACACTAGCTAGCATGAACTAACCTGACAGAATTTCTGAGAGGATTTTTAAGACATGTTCATAATGTCTATAATCTTAGCTGCTAATGCTAGCCAGCTAACAAACATGGGCTACCCTGACAGGATTTCTGAGAGGAAGTTTTATTCAGATTCACAATCTTCTCAGGCAGACCTGCTAGTTCACAGGTTCTTCTTCTGAGAGGATTTTAGGTCATAGACCACAAATGTTTATAAACATTTCTACTAAGTTTAGCTATAGGAGCTAATCTGACAGGATTTCTGTGAGGAAATTTTAGTCAGCTTCATAACCTTCTCTGTTAATGGTACCCAGCTTGCTGACATGAGCTAACCTGACAGAACTTTCTAGAAAACCTGCAACGACTAAAACAAGCGCAGTAATCTACTGAGAAATGTTGAATGGAATATTTTCATGCCTTGTATAAATGTTCAAGAACATAAGATTTCACTATTCAGATTCTCCTTTTTAAACATGACTGACCTTTGTTGGCAGAGAAGTGTTTGCCTGTGGGCTGCCCAGTAATGTTATAAACCGCATAGGCGATGAGAAAGGTGGCCAAAAGGTTCCCTACGATGATGGCACTCAAGGCAGGTGCATCCAGCTCAACACAGTTATCACAAGCTACAGGGAAAAATGAAACAAAAGAGTTAAACACCCGTTTAGGCTCTGAAAGAGTGCACTGCCAAGTAGTGTATTAAGGGCAAGAGAAAGTGACAAAACAACTGTTTATAGCTGTTATTATATAAATGATGAAACAGGAACTACTTGTGTTACAGCTGTTCCAAACCATTAAAAGCACCTGTAAATGGACAAAAAGTACACGTTATTCTTTAGTAAATTGTATATGTTGGCAAATTGCTGTCGCGTAAGAGCAGGACATGCTGTTACAGGAAAATAATCAACTTTGACGTCATAACAGTAACTCATCCATGTTGTCATACATCTCCATTGTTGATTAGTTTCCTATAACAGCACGACACACAGTGTATTTATTCCTTACTTAATTAACATTGTGTGTCAGGAGCATTTGTGTGCACCTGACTCTATATGGATGTATTAAATAAAAACATGGAAGTGTAACGTGTATACACTTTGTATATAAACACACACATGAAATTTTAATTAGGTGTTGTGTCATTTTTGCAACAAGAAAGCTAACGAATACAAGACAAAATGTTTTTCCTTTTTAATTTGCATCCACTCATGAAGAAACTATGCAAAATTGTTCTGCAATTTCCCTTTGGGGATTAATAAAGTAATCTATCTATTTATAATCTAGCTTTGTATTTTGTAAACTGAAGAGACATTGCAGTTTTTAAGCATCACTTGCACAATTTTACAATGTTGAGTAATTGTAGTTGGAGCACTTACTTCGGACTCTAACTGTAATAGTATACTGAACGTCCCTATCGGAAGTATCTGTACAAATACATTGTCGAGAAGCTTCATCTTTGTAGAATAATGTGAACTTGTCTGTCATATTTCCCTCTTCCCATTTGCCGCCTTTGCATGAGAATTCAATGCCATTAGATTTCTTCTGTGCACTAATTTTTGGCTCAGCTTTGTCTTGGCCAGCTTTGTCTTGGCCAGCTGTGAAAAAAAAACACAAAGAAAAAAAAGATGATGTCACGATTTACCCTAGCACAGTACAGTTTAAAACATGATATGAGAAATATATACCTTTATCATTTATTTCTTTAACAATATTCTTTGTTTAAAACATATAACCACATGAATGTTTCCACAAATATCATCTTTAGTTTACTTAACAAGTAGCTAATTTGATGTAAGTAATTTATATGTAAAAGTAATAAGTATATAAGTAATAAATAAGATGACGTTTTCTATTATTACTACTTTTAGGTCCAATATTTGCACTCAATTTAAATATGACCTTCAGTATGGTGCAAGTAGCTTTATAATCTGTGAAAAGAAAAATCTTTTGACCTTGTTCCTTTACGTTGCCTTTTTTGATATAACATATTGCGGGTATTTAGTTCTTTATAGATTACTTTATTATTACTAACTTCCTGTATTTGCGCTCAAACTAAGGTCCTAATAAGGTGACTACAGATCATGTTACTAAAATATTTGATTATTATATGTGTATTTTATTATACATGTTAAGTCCAATGTTGTAAAGTTATACAGTGATACATTATTTAACACTGTTGAATAGCCTTTCTTTATATACCGACTCTACACTAACACAGTATAACACAATGAAGATATTGTGTTGTAATTTCTTTTTTACGTAATTGGTACTTATTAATTAATTACATTTATTTATACACATCAACTTATCCACTTAATTTTACACACTTTTTTTTTAAAAATCTTAGCAGCTTGTTATATTTATTTATAATCTTATTCACACCAAAGACTGAATATACTCACTTTGAGATGTAAACTAAATACATGCAAACTAACAACAAATCAGTTATGTAAACAAACCGAGCAAGCTAACCACTAAAGTGTCTCACCAGTTACAAGGATTAATGTTGCCACTTAACTTCTCAAACTTATTCCTTAGTTACATATCATATTTACTTATTAAAATATTTATCCGATCAAAGGTGTCATGTTTTAACTGTAAAGTAGAATTTACCATAAATGCACTGCAATCTTAAAGGTACTGAGCTTGAAGTAGAAAATATTAGTAATTTGACCTTATTATAATATAGTTGAACCTATATTTTCCCTACAAACTTATTTACACTGATGCCATTCAAGGCTAAACAAACAGAAATTAGAACATATCATGAGTCTATAATGATATTCAAAGTAGTGTACTTAAAAGTAATACATATTGTTAATTTATCTACTTTCATTTAGATTACATTAAGAAATTCCTTATTTAGGTCCTATTTAGGTTTCCTTATTTACTAAGGTATAAATAAATTAAAGACAAAATTCATGAACAATAATGACCAGAAAGTTGCAAGTTCAAATCCCAGCGAGCGCTTTAATAATAAAAATAATAATTGTTATTATTTATTTCTATAAGGTTACTGCCCAAGATGTTACTTTGTATAAAAGCCAAATTCATATAAATGTTTTGAAATTGTTCTCAGGTTTGGTAAAGGCAAGCATGATAAACATGAAAGTTACAAAGAAGTTAAATTGGCCATATCTATGGTATCGAATTTTACATGAAAATACTTCTTTCTAAATTATTATTTACTTCTTTCCTTCCCTTCTTTATCAGTTCATTCTGTATCTGTTTATTTGCATACAAATCTATATCATTATAGTCTTATTTACTTACAATCCTGTTTCAAACATTTCAAATATGTCTCGTAAAATTACATGTTGTCATGTTAAAGTTCAACGTGAAGCACAAAAACAATCCTACTTACAGACCAATTTCTGCATCAGCAAGCAGGTAAAAAGAAAGAACAAACTTCTCCACTTCATCTTGCTCAGACTTCTGACTTTACGGCTAAAAAGCAAAAGTTAGACCTGCTTCATGTACATCAGCACTATAGTTCACGAGGCAATAGTACAAGTGTGTATGTGTTGGTTGGTTAGTTGCTTGATCCAAAATGGAGGATGATCTATAAAACAGCGAAGCCATTTTCCTTGTTATGTTCCGCCATTTTAACTTTAACATTGTGCTTCTTTCTAGCATTGAACACCACAAATAGCGGCTATTAAATCTAACTGATAAGGTGATTAATACACAACGTAACACTATTAAACTCTACTGAAATTAAATATAATTTATAACTTCATAACTATATAACTAAAGCCTTTCTAAAGGTAGATAATAATAAATGATGTAGTATATTTGCACAGATTCCACTTTAAAGTCCATAATTTACCTGTAAAGTTTAACCAACTGCAACATTCCTTAACACTATAACCAGACTACTGAAATTAGGTTTTATAATAATAAAATAAAAATAATACCATTCTTTAATTGCAAGATAACATTAATTTTACAGATGCACTGTATTAACATATTGTTTGTGTTAATAAAAAGCTTTTGGTCAATTCCAAATAAAAATAAACACCTGTTTTGACCAAAATCAAAACCTTAAAAATGTACTTACCCCAAAATATACACTCTTACTGTAAGTCTTTCTCTCTCTCTCTCTAACTTGGGTGCTTCCTACACACAGAGGAAGTGTGTGTGTGTGTGTGTTGTGTGTTGTGTGTTAGTGTGGACTTGGTTTTCTCATATCACACGAAATAAAATACAGTAACCTAAAAACATGGCAGATAAACGACACTAACTTTTAACACAAAGTGTTTGAGGTTTGAGCCACTTTTGGCCATTTCAATTAAATTTAATGATAAAGTTATGTTAAAATATTAACTAAGTATATAACAAAGTATATAGATCATTTCGAGGCTTATTATAACTCATAAATATAGTAATTAAACTGAAAATAAATCTCATATTACAAAGTGTCTGATGCTGAACACTAGAAAACGTAATGTCGTATAATTAATCATACTTTTTGTTATTTATCTATAGAACTATATATTATTTGTTACAGTTGGATTTCATTTTGATTAAAATTTCCACAACATGAAATCTAGATTTCATGCTAGAAAATTAAACAGTGCTTTCATACCCTGTGGTAGTTGTCAACTTACAATAACTCATTTCTCGTATGCACTCGACTGAGAGCAGCAGGGTTCCCACAAACAACTTCCTGTATGCCAACCGTACACCACAGAAAGGCACCTGTGTGTCTCCCACAAAATACACACACACACGCCTTTAAAGACTATCTCTTTATATAATAATATAATAATAATTTATATATTATGAATTTAAAGACTCTTTATATAATAATAATATAACACAAAACTCCCAATAAACCCTTTCAGAGGCAACACACTTTCAAATACAGTACCGGTCAAAAGTTTGGACACACCTTCTAATTCAATGGCTTTTCTTTATTTTTACTAATTAAAAGACACTTCATGTCTTAAAGTAATGATGGATGTTGTTTCTCTTTACT
>JAOTRR010000056.1:8181922-8192614 GCA_028570945.1 Gogo arcuatus
CAGCTGACCACATGGACAAAGAAAAAGCCTTCTGGAGGAAGGTTTTATGGTCAGACGAGAGAAAGATTGAGCTGTTTGGTCACAATGACCAGAGGTACAGAGGAACACTGTACTAAATGTTAAACGTGGTGGTGGTAGCATCATGCTCTGAGGCTTTTATGCTGCCAGTGGAACTGGTGCGTAGCACAAAGTGAATGGAATAATAAACCTCAGAATTCTTCAACATAACCTCAAACCATCAGAATCTTAGACACAATTGGGTTTTCCAACAGGACAATGACCCCCAAACACACATCAGAGCTGGATGTGGAGGATAAAGCGGTCTAACATTAAGCTTAAAACAAGTCCCGACCTCAACCCTACTGAAAATATGTGGACTGTGTTCTGTGCCACGAAACACACCAATTTAATTGAACTCTACCAATTCTGCCAAGAAGAGTGTTCAAATATCCAACCAGAATTCTGCCAGAAGCTTGTTGATGGCGACCAAAAGCATCTGATCAAAGTGAAACTTGCTAAGGGACTTTTAACTCAATATTAGGTGTGCTGTATGTATAATTTTGACCCTGTGTTGACTTCAGAAAACCCAGAATAATTTAAAATTTGTGCACCAAATTCTTTTTTTCCACTATTAAAGATGTATGTTGTAATCATTCTGCCCCAGAAAAAGAACAGGTCAAAGAAATCATTGAAAGTCCAATACTGCCATGACATCCATGTCCATGATGAAATTCATGTCCGTGTAGGTCAACATGTGAACGCAACTGTTAACTTAATAAATTTCCTTGATGATCAGTTTGATTCACTCTAATCTGTTTACTGATCTAATTAAATTTGGTGATTTGTGAAATGAATGAAATAATTAGGATAAGCTGACTCAAACCTTCACTGAGTACCTGTGAGCGTCAGGTTGGTGTGGGTGGAGCCAAGGCTATTGTTGGCACTGAGCGAGACGTTTCCTGATAGGCTGCTCAGCATGACCTGTAGACTGTGATTGGCCAGCCACGGGTAGCTCCGCGAGTCCAGGATGAGGAAGTCGGAGGTGTTGGCTACCAGCTGGCCGGATTGATCCACCCACGTGATGGTGGCGGGAGGGTTGGAGCGAACCAATGCAAAGAGCACCAAGGAGATCCCAGGGTCAGAGGTCTCGCTGTAGTGGGCATTGACTCGCAGAATCTCCGGCTGAACTGTGAGTGAAACATTTTTGGGACCCCTTTTCTTACCCATTGTAGTGCAGTGGTTTGCTTAATTACACTTACTCTGAACCAATCTCTTGTGAAACCCAATCAAGATTGCAGATGTCCCATAAACACATTATTAAGTTTTATGCACACATGAATGGTTTATGTAAGGGCAAGGGTTAGCGATTTTAAATTTTGAACCACAACTTAAATGTTTAAATCCAATGAAATCTCACTCTTCCACGATTTCCTATGTGAATTTGTTCAGATTTTGCATGAGATGAGGTAAAAGGCAAGACAAGATCAGTTCCACATCAGCTGGTTTCCATAATTTCAAGAATTGGGCTCCATTATTTTCCTGGGCCTTACTATTTTCCTGAATTGGGTTACATTAGCTTCCTGAATTGGTCTTTGCTATGGTTCAGAATTGACCTCCACTACTTTCCAGAATTGGGCTATGTTTTCCGTAAGTAGGCTATGCAAGTTTCATAATTAGGTCATATATCTTCTACTTGCTATCCACTGTCAGTCACACTATAATAATCAATAATTACAATAATTAAATGCTATAATAATCCTTTACTGCAAGTTGCCCTAGTGGTTAGCGTGTCCACCTCTTGACCGTGAAATTGCGAGTTCTACTCACGGTCAGGTCATACCAAAGACCATCATAAAAATGGTGCCTACTGCCATCTGGCGAGGCACGCTGTAAAACAGATGCGAGTAGGGAGTCAAACTCTCACGGTCACCAGAGGACCAGCCCCCCACTGTAATAGGCAAGAGACAGAGGGCTATAGAAACGGAGATCAGCGCCGCCCAATGCGCCTTAAGGGTCTGGCTAGTACTGGGACAGGAGACTGCCTGGGAAGACCAGGTCCTGGTACAGGAGGCATTTTGACTTTTGATAATAATCCTTTAATGTGATATGTTGCATGTGTGTATTTTTCATTACTCACACTGAACGTTAAGGACAACGGTGGCGTTGTAGCTCTCTCTACCATGCGGGTTCGAGGCGGCACACACCAGCTCACGATCCCACTTCCTGGGCCGGAGAGTGAACGTGCTGTTTCGCTCTGCACTGTACTTCATCGTCCCCTTGTCATTCGGTGACGTCATCACCAGACGCCCTGGCCCCCGGCTACCCGAAACCTCGCTCTGTCTCTCACCGTTGAGGTACCAGGTGAGCAGGGGTGGGGCTTGTGGACTCCAGCCCTCTGATTGGCAATTGAAGCGATGAGTGATGTTTTCTTGCACGGTGACCTCAGAGTGTTGGCGTCCATCAATCTTGGGGGCTGGGTCAAGTGCTCGTGCATGGCCTATATGTTAAAAATAAATAAATAAATATTCTGTATTTATGTTCGATAATAAATATATTAATGAAGCCAGTTATGATTCATGATCCTGGGTGATTAAGTAATGACCAATGTTACAAAACAGCCTTCATTTAAACTAAGTGTTTCCCAACTTTTTCAACAAACAACCTCAGACGGACTTTATGAACGTCCTGCAACCCCAAGCCTTAACCACCAGACACTTCTTTTCGCTTGCAGATTTATATTTTAGGACTTGCAAATCCATATCCAGTAAATGTTTTGGCATATTGTTATCCTGTTTTCAGGTGTTCCACTGAGTCAGTGACTCGATGTTTTGGAGAAACTAGCGTAGGCAGATGGACAGAGAAATCTGTTCATTTTAATTCCTGAACTCCTACTCTAGTGCAGCATGTCAGGATAGTGCAATATGTGAAAAATGTTACAAATTAATATTAGAAGTAACTATAAAAACAGATTGTGTGCGCTACTGTTTTGAAAGGTTTCTGCAGACCTCATTCAAACAAACCACATTTAATTGAACTGAAGAGCGTACATTCTATTTTAGTCTTTTTTCCACTATCATGACATGCTGCACTAGTGTAAGAGTTGAGAAATTTTAAAAAATGGACAAATGTCTCCAAAACATCGAGTGACTCTGACTAAGTGGAACAACAAAAGTCAAGAAAATGAATGAAAACATGCTGAAATATTAAATGATTTTACAAACGTGGTGATAAATAACTAGGAGAAACTTCGGGTCGTAGAAAATGCATATGCACATGTCCATTTGTGGTTGTTTGCTGAAAGAAAGAAAGTTTACAGACGTCCAAAAATACTGAAGGTATATGAAGGAATAATGTAGGTAGCACCCACAGCACTAGCTAGTCAGGTAGCCAGCTTAGCTACCACTAACGCGCTGTGTAGCTGCTTCTCTGCATCTGTACCTCTGTAATTTCACAGCAGAGACTAATTTAAGGTTTAACGACTATACTGATGACATCATGATTCCAACTGAGCATCTGGATAGAAAACAACCACCACCGGCTACGTTGTTCCTAATTTAGAGCAGTATGGTGTCAACCTGGCAACTCTACCACCACCATGTTTTCTCAGTAAAGTACAGTCCGAAAGGGCGGAGTCAATTAGCATATGGACAAAATCAATTTCTACAGTTATATTTACCATTTGAATTAAACATTTGCATTTACATATAAACACATTATTGACGTTTACAAATAACGAGCAATTTTCAAGTCTTTTTACTTGGAAATATAATGTGAGGAAATGGAACACTTTTTGCATGAATTTCTCTCTAAACGTATGAAAATGTGCCAAATGATCATTTTATGCAGGCTAGTTTTGGTTCCTCACCTGTACAGCCCAAGGTAAAGGTGTGCAAAAGCAGAACAGAGAACTTCACTCTCCACCTTATGCATACAAACTCCATCCTGTCCTAAACGCATTCACAGAGGAGGGGTGAGGGGAAAAAAAAAAAAAAGATATATATTATACAAAACAGAGTAGAATGGCGGAATAAAGATTATACGATTAACACCTCGTCATGTCCGGAGGAGGTTCTCAGAAGACAGCTACTTAAGGAACAAGTAAACAGATGGATGGTGAGATCCAAAAGCATCGTGTAATTGTTAATATGGTGAGGTTTGGGGTTTTTTTGGTCTTATTAACCTCAAGAGAGGGAAAAATAAGTGCGAGAGGCTGTTGAGGGAATGACTGTTTATAGCTGCTATAATGTAGGTGAGAATACGAACTACAGTATCTTGTTTTGTGGAACGTTAAATGGATAAAAAACAAGCACAATTCTTCAGTTAATTAAAAAGTATAATCGTTGGCAAATTGCTGTAGCGTAAGAGGAATAAAGCACTTGGTGATGCGCAGTTTTAGGAAAAGAATCAACTATGTGGTGGCGACGGTAACTCCGCTTCATCACACTACACCGTCAATGATTATTTTCCTATAACAGCACAACATGAAGCAGTTTATTCTTTACATGTACTTCCTCCTTACAAGATCAATTCTAAGTCACTAACTGTATTTTGTCAAGAATCATGCAAGCTGTAAATAGATTTGGAAAGTAATCAAGAAATAAAGGGAAGTCGATATCGGGCACGTTTTTGAAGAAAAAAAAAATAAGATTGCAATGCTGCATATAAGGTCAGAACCTTAACAAGCTACATATGATGGCAAAGAAATGCAGAAGCTATAGGAAGATGGATGGATGGAAACTGATAGTGGGGAATAAGGCACAGGACGAGAGAGGGAAAGAACGACAAACAAGGCATGATGGAGGAGTGCGAAAGCGATGACACTCAGAGCTCGTCAATAATTCATGGCCACTGTGGGTGAGTGAAATTCTGTCAGTTCCGAGAAATGGAAAGAATAACACTAGGAAGTCAATCGAGCAGATCAGTGCGAGTGGTTAACCGCATCAATCCTGGCGATCGATATTAATCAGGATCGATTAGTGGTCCAGAGAACGTTACAGAACAGGGACGGAGGACATATTGTTCTGAACGAGTGCACAGTCAATGATCAAAACCTTCATACACAATGATCTGAGCATACACACAGCACTAAGACACACTACACACTCACTACATGATGACGTCAGTGAATCATATGCTAGAATATGTTTGCGATTTCTCACACACACACACACTTACCTCAGGGGAGATGTATTAGTCTGCTGTTTATTAGCTGTATGTAGATCCATGCATGCTTTCAGGAACTCAAGCACTCACTGCAGCTGACACAGCGCGCGCGCACACACACACGCACACAATAACGAAGTATTGCCTCTGAGAGTGACAGAGTGAGTGTGTGGGGGGGGGGGGATGGGACGTGGACTAATGTAATCTGTGCAGTCACCTTGACTGTAGGTCTAATCAGAGATATGCACTTTATTTTCACAAATAAATTCATATCTACACATACATTTTGTCACTGGTATTGATTACTTTGCTCCAGACATTCACTGAAATGCTGTATAAACCCATCAGCTTTGCTCATGCTCAGTTACTCTGGCCTGAAAAGCCTCTGCAGTGCAGACCCACGTGCAGACACGATCAACAGATCCAAGAGCATCCCTGATGCACGATACAGCCGAGAGCTGCTCTTCACCAAACCGGTTCTCGATTCAAATACATCATTCGTCCATCAAGCGCAAAACACACAGCAGGCGGGTCAAGCGGATATTTGAGATGTGACTTGCTGATGACTTTCCGTGTAACTGCATCTCAGCACTGGGCAAATTTGAAGGAATAACAGTATCGTCATGAAGACAACGGAGACTGGAAGTTCTGGAAAAATACAGTATCAGTCAGGGTTTGAAATTTCCACAGAGCGCCATTATTAACCATCAAGGGAAGTCTAGTTGCTCTTGTTACTAATAAGTACACCTGAAATAGACTCCAAAGTGCAAGGAAGCTATTGATGAAAAAAGTTTCTGGCACTTGATCTTGCTGTGATCTTGACCTCTTCTGTATGGATCAATTCCAAAATCTAATCATCATCGTCTGTTGGTTAAAAAGATAATTCCTTATAAATCCTACAAACATTCGACGACTTGTTTTTGAGCTATCGTACTAATGAGAGTCACTGATGGACAAAAGTCAGTGTCCAGGTAAAGAGAAGCACCCAAGAGTCCAAGGGTAACTCTGAAGGAGCTGTTGAGATCTACAGCTCAGATGCGAGAAGCTGTTCACTGGAAACTTCACAAACCCGAGTAACAAGAAATTCTGTTCCGAGTTAGGCAAAAGACATTTATGAGACTCAACAAACGCAAAAAAAACGTTTCTTTGGTGTAATGACACCACAATTAAACTTCTTGCGCTGTGCTTGATGGAAAGCCAACACCCTGAGAACATCATTCTCACTGTGAAGCATGGTGGTGGGAGCATCATGTTGGAAGGTACCCATAACCTCTTGGTTGCTTCTCTAATTCACTCCTTACACAGTTACTGAGTAACGATGGACGGCTTCTTCTCGGCAGAGTCATAGGAGTGCCATATTCTTTCCATTCTTTAATAATGGACTTAGTGCTTTGCAGGATTATAAAACTTTTTCACAACTTTGTTTTGATATCTTTTTGATATCAGGATGCTGTTTGTTCAGCTTTTGAGGTCTTCCAGGAACAGGTCTATTTACATTGCGATCACATGACCCTAACAGCACACAGGCTCATTCCGTTCAGCTCATTTCAATTCAGAACTAATCTGGAGGTTTCACAGTAACTGAGGTGAACACTGCAAACTTTTTTTTGTCAGTGTTATGGGATATTTTGTGCAGACTCATGACAAAATCCTAATTTTGTCCATTTCAGTTCAAAAATGTAGAAAAGTCCCTGTGGATGAGCTGTTACTATAGAAACGATAACACATCAGAACGAAAGCATTAACACGAACATGAGATTTCAGCTGCACTATCCATCTTATAAATTTTGCGTTTTGATTTTTGTGGAAGGGAGGATTTTATATCTCAGGTGTACGTCATGCTACAATAAAAAGACCATCGCTGTGTATCCTGACTCTATAAACCTCCCCTCTGAGTGTATTTAAATAAATCTCGACTGACCGCACACTTCTATTGATTTTCAGGTCATGAACTGAATGAATAAAAGTCAAGATCGCATTCATTAGCGCAATTGTAAAAGTGGAATTTCCATTTTGTTATACGGTGTCCCTCAAGGCTTTATTTTAAGTCCCGTTTTTGTTCTTGTCCTGCTTTTAATAAAAGCAACGTCTTAAAAAGCAGCGTGGTTTACACCTGACTTCACACACTGCTATAGCTGAAACAATGGGATTAAACAATGATGTCGTGTTTCAGCACAGCTTCCGTTTTTCAAAACATAATGCCACAGTGGCAGTGAGAGAGAACAGTGATGGGCTTAAAGCAGGACTTTTTACTAGAAAAATAGCAGCTAAAAACAGTCAAATTTAAGCCATAATTGAATTGTGCAATCTGATTACTTTTGCATAAACAAAAAAAAAATGCAAACCAAAGAAAGAAAATGCAGCAACAATATACATTCATTGTAAAATAATTGTCAAAAATGATTGTTCATATAATAATTCTTAATTAAAATGTGCATCCTGTTTTCAGAAAAAAAGAAAAATAAAATGTTCAAAAAAAATACAATAACGAAAGAAAGAGAGAGAGAGGAGGCTGCATCGATATCCATTTACTCTAACAATTATATTGGACATATGAACGAGAGAGAGATTTAAAGAATGAAAAACAGAAATATAAAAAATAAGCAAGAAAGAAAAAGAAAGTAGAGAAAGAACGAGGCATTAATATCCATTAAGATATCCAAAGAAAAGAAAGAAAAAAGGGGGAAAGAGCAAAGTGAAATAAAGAAAAAAATAAAAGGATTAAAGCAACTAAACAAAGATAAAAGAAGGGAAAGCAAAATGAAGAAAGAGCAGAAAAACTAAAACAAGCAAAAGAAAGAAAAAAAAGAGTATTAATTTCAAAAAGAAGAAAAAGAAAGAAAAACAATAAAATGACAATCAAAAAGAAATAAAGATGGGGAAAAAGAAACATATCACAGAACATTGCAAGTTTAGCATAGCCATATGACTCACTCACCCACAGAGAGAGAGAGAGAGAGAGAGAGAGAGAGAGAGAGAGAGAGAGAACAGAATACACAACCATCAGGTTTTTTATTTATTTCTTTATTTATATATATTTATTATTCTCTCAGTTTGTTTGGAATTTTTTTAGTCATTTGTTGTTGCACTTTAGTATTTTTTGTACTCAAAACAAAACAACAAAAAAATACAACTAAGAAAACAAAAATGAACAAAATGAAATGACCAGGAGGAAGAGAAGGAACGGAAGAGAAAAGAGACGACAAGGACGCTGCCTTTATCAACGATGACCCAGCATGCATCTGGGGCATGGACACAAGGCACAGGGAGCGAAACACACCACACACACACACTAAGTAAACTTGCGAATGGTCACTTCCAAAATCTCTGTAGTCTTCACTCCAGATCTAGCGCACTTCTTCCTTTTATTCGCCGAGTGCTGAATTCTCAGCTAATCACATTAACATTATAGACTCGTGAATGTTAACCAATGGTCGTATCCCAAATCTCACCTCCGCCCTGTTCACTTTACCCTGTTCACATGAAATGCTGCTAGGAAGCTTAAAACAGGTGAACTCTAAAAATTCAGTCAACTCCATTCACTAATGGTCTTACCCCTGACATAGTGTCCACTCCAAACCTAGTGCACTTGAAATATTTTGCTTGACGTTTGGAACACGTCAGACTTGGCTGATTGTATTGTTGGACAATTATTGTTAGTGCTAAGGATTAAAATTCAAGAGTCTGGAGATTTGGATGCAAACCTCAGCCCGTGTGTGTGTGTGTGTGTGTGTGTGTGTGTGTCAGACATACAAAGGGAAGGACCGGACTGCAAATGCGAGCATGTGGTGATATGTATGAGCTAGCATCTCTCAAACACACACACAAAATGATGGCCGTGACAGCGCAGCGCAGCAAAAACAATAAAAGGCAGCAAAAATTAAAACATAAAAATAAAAATAATTACACTCTCCTCGGCCTGTGGGATAAACGAGCATCTCTTCGAGAAAAAAATAAAAGAAATAAAGAAATATATAAAAACATACACACGTTCAGAAACACAAAGCTTACAGAAATGTTGGCGATCTATACATGGCGTCACTGTACAGGAAGAGGAAATGGTGATGCACTGCGCTGCCACGAGCAGGAAAAGAGATGGAGAGAAAGGTGTGGAATGAATGGAATTAGGGAGGGAGTGAAAAGAAAGAGGGAGAGGTTAAGAAAATAAAGCTCGCTTTAAACTGAAAGTGCAGGATTGTGGGGGTTTTTTTTTTGTTTGTTTGCAACACCGATTTTTTCTCTCTTTTAATAATATTAATAATTGTCATTATAATATTATAACCATAAAACTTCTTTTACAGAAAACAATAACAATAAGAATAATAATTAATTATAATCATAATTCCTACGTGAACATTAGCAGTAAAAATGCATAAAAAAAAGAAAGAAAGAAAAAGGACAGAGAGAGGAGGAGACGAAACGAATGAGAGCTGGTCGTCCTGTGCCATAGCGAAGGTCTCCGGGCCCGTCCACCCCCGCCAGCGTGTCAGAGTAGACCGCTTCGCGCTGGGCTGCTATCAGAGCTGCTCCGGAATGATCCATTGTAGCGCTGCGGATGGGGGGGTGAGGTTACAAAGTGCTGACACCACCCCGCTTCCAAAAAAACAGGAAAAAAACAAAAACAAAAAAAACAAACAAAAAAAGGACAGGCTTTTTGTGAAATACTTTGGGTTTGTGGCTTTGCGTGTGATCTGTGTGTGTGTGTGTGTGTGTGTGTGTGTGTGAGAATGTGTTTATATTTATACAGATGCCTCGCAATGGCGACATCAACAAGACAGACGGGGTGGGCCCGAAGGAGCAGATGGACGGTTGGGGGCGGAGTTGGAGGGAGTCACCCAGATCGTCCAATCGGTAGGAAGAGCGAGACGATGAGCGATCCTCTTCTTGGAGGGTGCGCACATGCACGCACGCACACACACACACACACATGCGCATACACGCGCAGACACACACGATGGAGGTTTGGCATGACGCAGCTGAACACAGGAGATGGATATGGAGCTTTATACATACTGCACACACACCTAGAGAGAGCGAGAGAGAGAAGTTGTCAGTAATTATTAATATTCAAATACATTTAAGAATTTTAAAACCAGAACACACACACACACACATTACCGGTGTGTTAGACGCCGGCCTGCTCCATGCTGTACTGAAGATCTTGGGGTTTGTAGGTGAGTAGCATGTCGCTGGTGCAGGAGGAGGGGTAACACGCAGCCGAGTGCAACTCGTCCTCTACGTTACACACTATGCACACGCACACACACACGTTAATAATATCCGCAATACACAGCTCAGTGTTTTTGCTATTATGGGATTCAGAGTGAGTGAGTGTGTGAGTGTGTACCTGACTCCTCTCTCTGGTGCAACTGCTGGCTTCCGGCCAGAGACGTCTGGCTGAGGATGTCAGACATGCGGGCGGAGCTTAGTGCCTTCCCTGCCAATAGGCTCATTCCAGACATTTCTGCCTGATCCTGCAAAGGTCAAATACACCTAAACACTGATTCCTAGTGCAGTTTGTGCTAATAT